>VICI01001726.1:0-20366 GCA_019593645.1 Akabosia matsudoensis
TAGCGACATCATATGCAAATTCTTTAAAAATAAAGCTAATGATTAAATAGATGCGTTTAAAAAACTTCATTTTCATTAGAATTAAACACCATATATGGCTCTGCATCTTTAAAAAAAGACTCGTTGCGGAATCTCGATTATATTGGGTTAAAATAATAAAGTTCACACTGGCAATTACACATAGAACAGTAGCAATTACATTTGATATCGGAATTAATTCAACTGGAGCAATTAAAGAATGATGATAATTTAAACTGGATATGCTAAGTTGCCCAAGTCCGTGTCCGGGCGTGTGGCAAAATTTCTTTATAAATTTCCTTTCATAAATTTGTTTCACTTGTCTTTTATGTCTTTTGTCCATCGAAAACTGTGGCTACTTTCTCAGTGCCAAGTGCCACTGTGCCACTTGCCCTAGAACTAATCTTTAGTCCACATTGAGTTTGATCGCTAAACCCTACATTACAAGAACTGAAGCTGCGATGAACACAGAATTTCAAGAGCTCTACGTAATCAATTTCATGATGCTGGGATTTCACGAACACCGACAGGGGAATGAATAGGCAGGCATTTGGAAACAATGGTTACATGTGAAATGTTAATAAAATGCTTCTTATATTAAAAAATGGTTATAGTATTTCGATTGACCAATAGTCTATCAATGTGGGTAGAAATAAAAAGTTAAACGGGCACAAGGTTACCCTGGTAATGAATAGCACTATATATTATAAAGATTACAATTACAGAAGGGCTTAAAGCTCTTCTTCTAAAAATCGAAGTATTTTTTGAAGATTGTAATTTTGTAATTGGAGTAAGAATTTAAGAATTGGGGAAAATGGTTAGAATGACACGTGAATATCGATCGTCTTGATGCTTTAAATTGAGCTTGAAAATAAGTGGCTGTTTTGTTGTCCATAGGTGCACATACAGAAAGTTGAAAAGTTTTCAAGTGACGTTATGGCATTCGGATCCCCATGTTGGCAAATCTTCTAAATATGTCAGAAGCAGAACATCTACAGATACATTTGGTAAGTGATTCTTGTGCAAACATTTATTTACGACCCATGAAATTTTTTTCCCTTGTTTTTTAAGCTAAGATTGATAATTACCTCTTTGATGTTACTTCTAACTTGCTTGTTCACTTTTCACAAAAATAGGCACATATGGTCATCTTAGGTCATACAATAGTCAAAAACGTCTTTGACATCTTGTCGTATGTTTTTTTTGCGCAATGAAAATCAAATTTACCTTTCTCTGCCATCTGTAGTATTACTACAATTCTTTTTTATAGCAGTAAAGTGATGGTATTCTGACTTAAGATATTCTATTTTATTTTAACAACTGCGAACTTGTATTTTTATATACCATTTCAAACGTTATTTAATGTGTCGAATCCCCATGCATGTAATTTTCGTTAGACACGTCACACATGGACATATGTATGCAAATGACATGCGTGCATCTGCGTCATAAAACTGTGCTTTTCGTGTCATATTCGATAATAAAGAATATAACGTCATGTAGGAAAGTGGCGACTACAGTTTTGTATTGCTTCAAAAATAATCTTTGGCATATTTGAACAACAATTGTTGCGTAGGTAATCAATATTAAATTAGGTGCAACGACTGTAAATTTGTTTATATGCAGAAATATGATACAACTTTGTGCCACTAATGTGCATAATGAGTAATGATGAGTAACGCCACTAATCTTCCCATAGGTAAAATAAACAAAAGATCAAAACGCATAGCAAACATGGACGTTCTTAAGTCAATCTTTCAAGGTCCAGACAGATTTTATCTACCTTACCCAGGTGGATTTGTATGCCTAGATAGTATCATATGTATAGTATAGTACAAATAAAAGTATAGTAGACTTGGATAAAGTATTATTTGAGGTTAACGTAGGCAGTTTTAACCCAGCCACAAAACTTTTAATGAAACTATTTGTGAGTTTTAAAGTTAAACCACCTTAAATTACTCTAATTTGTCAAACAAAATCCTTTAAATGGGGTTGTGAGTGGAAACCTGACAATAATAGGTGGCCGGTTGTAATACGATATGCCGGGTATAATAGAAGGAAATACGATAGGTATACACCACGAAAAACCTATTTACAGGGAGATTAGGAATAATTTCCCTATGCACTTCTAAAAAATTATTTGTATGTAGGTCTGAGTCATTTAGGTTGTTTAAAATAAATAAAAAACTCAATTTACGTAATATGGCGAGTCTACCATTTTTAATGATTCGAGTTCGATCGCTTCTTTAGGTTTTGAATCCTGAATTGTCGTCAGCTGAGTCGAATCATTTAAATGGAACGTGGTCATGTTACCTAAATAAGTAGTTATTTTTGAGTTTTTAAACAACCTTGAAGCGTATAGGGAGATAATTCGTAATCTCCCTGTATGTTCGCAATCCTTACAAGTATATTTGATGCAAATAAAAAGTAGGTTGTGATTTTTAATCCAAATGAGGAGTTTCGCTCGACAATTCCTTTCCTTTATGTTGTTATAGAGAAATCTCCGTCATGCAAGCTTACGTTTATATTTCACCGTGATATTCCATTACTCTGCGGGTGTAAAGATGACATTATAGCGTACTTATACGCAATACTTCTTGAGTGAAAAAGCTCATCACTATATGTGCGTCTGCTGCTTAAGCTTATAATACGGAAGAAAGAGATTTGTAAGTTGTAAACTATAGTTAACAAATGCTAAGAGAAGTGTGTGCTCAAAAACATCTACACTAAATTTTTCATGCGCCTCTTTTGTATGAAATGCGTTTGCAAATGTGTGTATTCCTCCTTTGTTGAAGTGTGTTAGGAAGAACCTATGAGCGTGCATGACGAAGCAAAGGGAAGATTTAGAGCCTCATTACAAGACTGGCAGGTTGATTAATCGGAGACCACCCGGAACTTTCTTCAGACTATTCTTATGACTTTTTGTCATTAGTAATATTGGGCTTGTGTGCATGCGTGCATACGAATTGTTGTTATTGTTGAATATGGGATGAGGCTTTTTTACTCGCAAAAAATACTGTTTTCACTAAAGTCAAGATGAGAACACATCGTTTCTTTTTTCCGCCGCTTTTCGAATGCCTAAAACGGTACAGGCGAAAAATTCTTCAAATATGTTCGTCAAAAATTGTTGACCGTGTTACCTTAGGTCATATCTAATCGCTTAGGGGATATAGGTGATGATATGTAGTACCTATGTAGTCATGTAGTAATATTTATAACAAGTAGATGAACAAGAGACCCCAATATCTGGATGTAAGAGCCTTCCTAAATCCAGCCCATATACCACGTATTTGTTTACGTTCCAACATCTATGTTACAAGCAGACAAATTTCGACGCATGATTTCGTTTAGGGCTCCATGGACTCTCGAATATGTTGGTACTAAGGCGGAACGAACACATTATAGCTTCTCATAATACACTTATGACGAGATTATATGAGCTTAAGGTATACGTACACAAACGAAGGAAGTATCACAGAATCATGATTTGGCATAAGGTAAGTCTTCATTTTCTCACCTTTTGCTTATTCATAGGCATTCGTTCTCGCTTTGGGTGCCAAGTGGTTAATAGCGTTGCAGAAGACTGCTAAAATTTCAACTTTTAACTTCTACCAGAAATTAAACAAAACATAACGAGTAAACTTGCGCACTTGTTAAGAAATTCATTTGAATTTGCAATTAGTGAAACAAAACGTTGTATTTATTGAAACATAACGTATGATTAGCAGTTTTCTTGATATTCATTGGAAACGCTTATCTGGTGGACAGGACTGGAACTTGAAGTTACTTTTGTGGAAGTGGAGTATCATCGGTTCCAAAGCATTAGCGCTAGTTTTAATGACGGACGACAACGTCAAGTATAATCCCATTATTATTTTAATGCTTAATGAGCAAGTAGTAATGGAACTCAAAGCTTCAACGTTTCAATTATCGTTCCTCTTAGCAATCCAATCGAAACGTAAAAGGAATATTTTTTGATTAAATTGCGTATGACGGTTACTACCTCCTGTCATTGTGTAATCACTTATATCATTTGAAAGGGCTGTTCCCTCAGCCAAGCTAGATTTCATAGCATGATCAACCCTCACGCCCCGCCTAAAACTATGAAGACATTTATAAACAAGATCATTTAATGAAACACATTTTATCAAATGTAATATGGCACGAAGCAAATTATATCCATATAACAAGAATAAGATTTTCTTTGCCCAAAGTTAAGTAGACTCTCACTGGATTACCTTAAGCATGGCAGCTTTAATGGAGACAATGTAATGGAATCGAATACTAGTTTGAAAGTTCCATGATTCAGTATTTTCTTCTCATTTATGATACAGTGCCGCAGACATTACTCAGGCCAGTATTTGTCCCCTAATGGTTAAAAAGCTGTTGTCTTTCGCCTGAACCTTCGTTCCCTTGGCGAGCCAAAGCACAATGGCAGTTTAGCTCTGCTTTGCCAGGTTTCACCAAATGCTGATAGTAATGATGGTAGGTTTTGAAGGTAGACACTGTCATGAATAATTTACTGCTGTCTTGAGCGCAGAGTAGAGTCTCAATTTATGTGACGAAAAATAACCAGTAGATTTGGCACTCGACGTTCACATTTATTAAGCTGCCCTCAGTTGCTTTTTCGTAAGACACGTAAGATTTACCTGTGATAGACACGTAAAATTACTACAGTCGAATGACACTATTCCTGTTCAGCCACTTTTTAGGGACTACAGAAAAAATAGAGACCATTCTTCTGAGTTTTCTCTAGGTGAAACACGATATACATTTATAACGTCTTCATACTTTGTTTTACTTCGTTTGTGACACACAGAAGTTTGGAGTGTCCCGGTACTGAAAACTAAACAAAGCCGGTATTGGTGATAACGATGCATCACAAAACGGAAGACCTTTGAAATTATATAATGCATTTGTGAATGCTTCATACTTCCTTAGGGCCAGTAATGAGTAAGAATATGTAGTACATGCCAAATTTTAGACCGTTTCCAGGAAAAGAGTCGTTGGCCTCACTTGGAGGAGTCCTAAAAATTAGAGTTTGTGCTGTAGTGTGGAGGAATACTGCCTTGGAGCCATTTTTTTAAAACTACGTCCTTAAGAGCTTTGTAGAAACACAGAAATCCGAAAGTTCACACGTTGATTCGGTTTTTTTCAAGAAAATTGCAAATAAATAGTCAAAAGGGTATTCTTTAAAAATATCCTACAAGTAATGATGGTATGTCAAGCTTTAGCACTACTGCTTCTAAAGAAGGTCGTATAAACTACCTTGATCAAGAGAAAATGTATTTAAGAATTGCGGACATCAAGGGTACATCATAGTGTATTACATGCTTTACAAGTATCGGAGAAAATTCCATTCCATTGGTTGGAGCGTTTGAAGCCATGTCAAACTGTAATGGATCGTTGCAAGTCTGGCTTAAACACATGCCTCACTTTATTTCAAAATGTCATGAAAAAACTTGCTTTAATACGAGGTAGCTGCAATAAAACAGAGCAACCGGGCTACTAAGGAGCAGATTTTATGTGGATTGTTTTCTGTTTGATGCAACGCTCTAGTATTGTTATAAAGTATAAGCCTTTCGGGATAAAATATTGCACAGGGAAAGAAAATGAATTGTCAAAGGCGAAAGTAAAAGCGGGTTAGGAGAATGAAAACAGTAAGATAAAGCACTGTCCCCAGAGCAAATATGGGAACGAAAGAGTAGTCCAAAAGAGCTCATAAAATGTGATGTATTAGTTATTCCACTTTCTTGAGGACAACAAAACTCTTACTTTCTGTTAAATATTAAGCAGTCGCAGTATATATATCTCTGATGGAGGGGACATGAAAAATTTAAGCATTCTGAAAATCTTCGTGTCCACAAGGGCGGCCACCATCATTTGTGCTTTAACCATTAATCTTCAACGGTTATATGCTTCATGCGTTTAAGAACAGTTATGGGTCTATTTGTGTTAAACAGTTTATGATAATCCTATAAATAATCCTGATCACACTCAGAACAATTTTGATGCTACATTTTTATGTTCTTCCAAAAGGGTATTAAAAACTTCACGAATGACAGGCCTAGATCTCGTTAGTGAAAAATAAAGAATTGGGTACAGGAAGGATTATGAAGACAATAGACGTTTACATACTGTCGTCTGAATCCAGACAAAACAGGTATACATATTCGGAAATGTTACTGCAACTTTTATAATTGTCTAATCATTAAATCCTTGTAATTATATCAGTTTTTTTAAACTTATGACACGAAAGACGAAAGCTGGTTTCAAAGAGCATATAACACTCGTCTACGTCACAATCGAAGTCATACTCAGTGCATAAACTTTAATACAGTTTTTAAGGGTTAGGGAAGTTATATTATGATTAGAGATACTTTCGTACACCATTATAGATGTTTTAAAAAATGTTATCATTGCGCACCCTCGTTCGATTCTTTGATGATAAGAGGGTGCCAAATGCCTACGGTTTGGAACTATTTGATGTATGTTACCATACCAAGTGTGTTTTTTGATGAAATAAATTTTTTATATACCGTGTTACATTTGATGTAGTTATGTATGTTTTCACTTGTACAAACGCAAGTTAAAAGACAGGTGTCAGGAACAGTGAAGCTGAAAACCCCTCGTGTCTTAATAACTGAACCGTACCGAAGCAAACGAAGATACAGCCTACATTAAACGTGGTGCATGAAGTAACTCTAAATTCTTCACGGGTAGCAAATCTGCAATGATTACCCTATAAATCCTACTGAGACGTTACAGAATATATTGACCAAAAGGTCTTGTCTTTTCTTTTTGAATTGGCCTATTTTGGTGGAGTGAACCTCTTAAAACGGTGAAAATGTTTTTAAAAAAATTATATTCATGTCACCAAGTAGTAATTCGCGTAAATTTCTTTCTCCTAAATACCTGATACGCATGTGAACTGACAGAAAGTAACAAAACCGTACGACGTACCATTACCATTGGTGTAAGATGTTGTCGCAAGAATACGTGTTTGCGCCCAATGTGGCACCGGATAAAATTGGCAAATAAAAAACTAACCCCGCTGTAATAATCAATAATAGGCAGATTTCCGGAGTTGTCTTAAGAGAAAAATGCTTTGAATTTGATTAAATCCAATCCAAAATAGTACTATATTCAATATTACAATGAATGCACGTTATCATGGGCTTTCCATTCCAAACTGGCGTTTTGATTCTTCATCTAATTTTTATGTAGTACACTGTGGTGATGTACACATATGTTCACTAGTCATAGTCAACCAATAGCGAGCCTATGCATTATATTACAATGTTGAGCAGGTCCTTAAATATATGAAGATAAATCTATACCTCTATGCGAGCGTAGATCTCTATTATGTTGAGTTTACAGTACTGAGGGTAAGGATGTAAATGTTTTGCAATTTTAACGAAGAGTTATTTGGATGCATATCTCCTCAAGTAAACGTTGTCCCCTACATAAATCGCGGCCTACGTACGGAGTATGGACGAACTATGTTACTTGGAGAAAGCATCTCTTGATTGTTGCTAATGAGCCTATAGCTATAACGATAGTTACTTTATGTTTATATGCATTGTTGTCACCCAACGTAAAAGCACGTCGTCATGAAAACTTATGTTACGTAAGGCGATTATTTTTGTTGTGAGGTTTTGATTGTTTGGATTCGCAAACTAGCTTGCAATCTGTTAAGAAGGTTGATTATAATCAAACGCCGCCGTTATCATAGTTGTGTTCTTATTCAATGTATGGATGTCAATTTATTTTCCCATTCAATATCCTGGTAACTGTAGTATTTCTAGGAGATGCTACCAGAAAACTATTTACCATACAATGATTTGAACAAGCATGTAGTGTTGCGGTTAGGAGCAGAGAAATACTTCCATTATTTCCGCTGAGTTACACGTGTACAGTGTAGAGAGCATATGACACTACAAAGTCTGTCTCGCACACGAATGTTGTTCCATTCTACTTTTATGGAGAAGAGACAAGTCATCCAAGTGGCAAAAGAAAAGGGAGAAAAGAGAATTTCGCACTTCCGCTCTGCGTGGCTGATTCATAGTACCTAGTAAATGAGAGAAGCCCATTTGGAATGCACAGCAATTTGTACAGATGATAGTAGGCATCAAAACTGCACAAGGGCGCGGGGGAGATGATAATAAAATGTTTGTTCCATTTGTTAGCCCACAAAGTAGAATACATGTGTAATATGTAATGTACCTCAAGGGAACTTGAAAAGAACGTGTGATATGAGTAAAAAAAAGAGTGAGTGTGGGAAATATGCTTCTCTGGATACTCATGAATTTTAACGACAAGCCGAGTAAAAACACCACATTTTCATTATTGCAAAATGACTTCCTTTGACTTGGTCTGGGTACCGAGAGGAAAACCAGAGCTCTGTGTCGCTTGTATATTATTATTCTTTTTTGGCTACACACTAGAAATTACTAAGCCACTATTTTTGTTCAAGTGTGGTTTAGAAATTTGAAGTAAGCTAGATAAGAGTAGGTAATAATGGTCACGAATAGATTGAGCTGAGTTGGATTATGGTACATAGTTGAGGAAATTTCTGTCCAAAATTCGCCCACTTTCATCCATCATAAATACCCTTTTGTCGATCCGTCCATGTATTAAAAGTAAACACACAAGTACTGTTTCAATTTCAGTACAACCCTAAAACGTGCTGATTGTTGCTCACCCCCGAGGAGGGTTTCTTGTTAAGAACGTACATGAATACAAAGTAGGAACTTGGAGAAAGGTTTTACTGGAATTTTCCTGTTTTGGTTGAAGTTGGCGTTTCAGATTTATTCGTGCCAACCTCCAACATCATCAGTTCAAACGGGTTTTACGCCACGTAATGACAACGGTTTTCCTTTTGTACCTTTGCAAATATGCCAAGTGCTGTTCTATTTTTACCTAAATACGTTGCTGTAAGTCTCTCTGATTGTATGAATCCAATTTTTCATTTGGTGTATTCTGAAAATTCTCGTAAATATTTACTATCAGTGGGAATTGATCTATAAAGATGTTCCTTTTTTTGATGTACAAAGTACAAGCGGTCTTTTTCTCTTTCGCAAAGTACTACTTGTAGTTAAGCTCATTGACAGGAAAAGAATGGAAAATACGATCTTACCATATCGTTGGAAATCAAAAAGTATTAACCTTTTATCCATTATCAAGGTATGTAAATAAAATAACCATTGCGTTGACGATTTTGGGATTGACGTTGTAAACTATGTCTGCAACCGATGAAAAAAAAGGGTTTAAAATATTCGATGTGAATGTATCGTATACGTAAAATTAACGAAATTCCCATAATATACTCCGAGGGAAGAATTGGAACGATGTCCAGCTATGAAAATATTCAACGCTCCTCTATGCGACGAATTGGACAATGAGCCAAATCGTTACAATCGGTAGTCCTGCGTGTTACTGCAAAGGTTCTATAGCTGCATCATTTACCATACAGTAACAGGGAACTGGAACCCACTCATACAAACTTTTCGACACCCGAAGCATCTGGGGAGCAAATAAGTGTGGAAGGTTCATCTTCCAATTACTCGGTTGACCCATGTAGATTACGCAGCCGTAGGCTGGTTACATGAGGAGTACTTGTACCACTAGAGCGAAAATAGGCAGAAAAGGACCTTGAAAGGTCCTCATTTGTCTGACTTGTAAAATTCGTAAAATGATGTTACCTGTTTTTCTTCTGACTTTTCGTCGAGAACAAAATGAAAGAGTATCTCACATTCAGCTGGCATGCCTTACGTTCCATGCAAGATGTTTGGCTCCAAAGAAAAAGAAGGTATTTATGTATAATATACAAAATTTGAAAGTTGCATTCTTCTCTCCATTCTTCGAGTCGTGAACTTTTTCAATTAGGAAACCGACAGAAGCCTGATTCCTGGCCTCTTACAGTTTTATCCATCTATTATTACAATAATTACTAATTTACTCAAAACTAAATACCCGAAACACACTTTTTCCATGTTAATTGGAAGAGGAGCACAAAAATTAGGGTCGCTAGGCGATAATTCGATTCATAGCTGACAAGCAAAACAGTTGCCCACCATGGGGAAATAGTAAGCAAAGGATACAAAGAAATGAATCCTTGTTAGGCTGTGCCAAGAAATATAAGCCGCTAAATACTAAATGCTTTGTAAATAACTCGAGAGAAAAGCAGGAAGAACGATAGTTGATTTGTAGTACTGCCACAAAAGCTGAAAGTGTTTCCGTAAGTTACTGCTTTTATTCCACATCTATTTCTCTTTAAAAGATTTTACGAGGCGTGGAATCGGTGAGTATGTGAGCGTCCTGAAGTCTGTTGCCTCTGCGTTCTTTTAATTTTCACATAGATTTGCTGAAATTATTGAAAATTTACAGAAAAGGACTACCCGAAGAATATCTATTGCAGTTTTCTATAGATTTTTGTTGTGGAAAATTGTTGTGTAGATACATATGCAATATTCACAAAGAAAAATCCTTTTTACTGTGAGCTGTGAAGCGTACGTATTTAGAACGGGACGAAGATGTATACCTTTGTTTAGTCCCCGCCGACAAGCAACCCATAAGTTAACTTGACTTGATCTACTGTTTACATTGGCCTTTTGGTTGGCATGCAAATTTCTCACTGCTGGCATCAAACAGAGAAAGCACAAAAAACAATATTCTTACATGAGTATTTTCTCTAGTAAGCGACCATTACCTTAGTAACCATGCAAATTAATGACGACACTTCGATCCTCAACAATTTTACAATTGGACCATTTCACCTGATTAAACCTGTGCGGACTGTTGTTTTTATGTTTAAAGCAATCTAGTAGATTCAGTTTGCATATATTTTTCTAAGCAATTACATTATTTAATCACGTTTACACGAGCCTTAGCAGTTGTGATAGAAATTTCGCTACTTTTCCAGAATTTTACTGCAATGTTTTCTGTTAGAATTGTTTAAAATCGTAAGCAAGTCGCAAATTATGCGCTACGTACAGAGACAGAGGACACAAAAACTTTGGTGGCTAACCAATGCCTAACACTATGTATCTATATGGATTGATTTTCGTGGTAAACAAGTAATTTCGCTAGTTAGCAAGCGTGCAATTATTGGCTGGCATAACAGGAATGTTCATGTGGCTTTCGTTGGTGTTTCTTTGGTCAGTCTGAATGAATATGGGGGAAGTGAAAAAGCTAAATATTCGAAGAAAGAAAACGGCTGCTTTAAAAAGTTGTAGTATGCATATCCATATTATGATTATTCGAGAGAGAATGAACATGCTTACTCAATAAAATGGCGAAACCTTATAATATCGCTTATAAAAGCTGTCCGTAGTTAAATGCGTCACGAAATTTTGCCAGAGATTTCAGTATTGTTCATACAGAATTGATCATTCTCGTTAATTTGTACATTAGCAAGGGGTAAAATTTTCGAATTGGTAAGATCTTATCTTGTTTCAGACGAAAAACTACAATCGGCATTAGTGGTGCCGTTGGAATTTAAAACTTACAACAAACCAAGGGAAAAGATGAAAATAACATGGAAGGAATGCACACGAAGGGATAGAGAGTGTTAGTGGTAATGAAGAGGCCGACCAAGGAGTAGGCTGGAAATAGGAAGAGTGAAAATTTTGTTAGATGCATAAAGTAAAAATGCTGTACCGGAGTAATATTAAGGGATGAGCATGATTAATGTCTCAATCGCTGCAAAATGAGAGAAATACCGCACTAACTCATGAGTTTAGAGTAAATCAATTCCAATCATTAGAAAATCAGCCAATCACCCAGCCAGTTTCAAATCGTTTCAGACCCTTTGGTTTTGGTAGAAATTTTTTTTTCTGTTCCGAGGTGTGTTACATCTGGCACGGGTACCATTACTGGCAAATGTATAACTGTATAACTGGGTACGCGTACAGATAGAGGAAGAACAGAGGACATCTAACCAAATGGGATGAGTAATTCATCACAACGCCACCATAAAAATGAAGATAACATGTAGCAATGTGTAGAACTCAGCAACTCGGTTAGTTGTTTTCTGCTTACATGAGTCCCAAACTTGCAACAAAGTGAAAGATATGGCGGTTAGGAAAAGCAAACACTGGTGACTAAGCACGAAAATTATTTCCATCTGCTTTGATGTAAATTTCTAGTCCACAGACACAGATACTACACGGTTAAGAGTCAGTTAAATAATGCATACTGAAACACTAAATACATAGCACCGACTTTCTCCGTAGTGAATTTAGGAAGCCCTTTCCTGTCTGCCTGATTTGCTGATGATGTTTCTATGTTGCTTCAGCTAACGAACTAATCCTAGACGTTTTGTTTATCACCAGTTTTCTGAACATTTTGTCGTTTAGGGTATCGTAACATCCAGAATTTCCAAGATATAGTTTTGTTTCATCTACAAGTTGTACAATAATCCTCTCCCTGAGTATCGCTTGTATGCAGTTCATTAGCAAATGGGAACTTTAGCCAGTTAGTCGATAAATTCATGCACTGTAAACCTTAGGCGACTTTCACAGGACTTTGTCTACAATTTATCAACGGATTCACATTTGTTTTTTCGATGTCACCCCGGTTGTAACCAAGTTTATTTAGATACAGCATCAGGCCGCGGTGCATTCCGAAGTAATGATGATGACAGTAGAAATGCATAGTGCCATAATTCTTTTTAATTTGGCATTGGTTCGAATTTTCTTTACGGTTTTTGGTGATTTAAATAGTAATTATAGATCTACCGACGAGTTTTATCAGGAACTGCTATCTCCGAGGTTTTTTTTTTAGTTTTGGAATTTAATAGTACTGTTCTTAAAAGATTCTAATCACATCAGCCGCGCTACTCTGTCATGTAGCATTGTTTTTTATCTAAATGATATTTATTGTCAGATAAAGAAAAAGTAGTCATTAGCGTTTGAAAGGTTCATTTACAATAAATGTACGTCTTTGCCAAACGTAATTCGCATCGAAAAACTTGGTAGATTCTTTTTCTAAGCCGTTAAAAAAGAGAGAAAATCCTATTTTATTGATACTTTTAAAAATGTTATCGAAAGGATGACGTCCTTGGTGAAATATAGGAGATTAAACAACAGAATTGAAAGTTGCCCTTACTGAATCCCTTAATTGCGCATCAAATCTAATAATACAGCCTGTTTTCGAGTCTCTTCTCCAATACCTAAGACTCAAATAGCACTTATAGTTCATTCATACACTATTGCTCTCTATATCACGTTTGTATTCTTGGCAACGTAAAAAAGTGAAACGCATTCTTATTGTCATCTTTCGGCACTTTGATCGTTGTCCTCGTCCTGATTAATTTCTGCTTAGATAATTTTTGAAACTGCAACATCTCGTAAATATTAAAAGGACTGCTCGTCATTTCAGCCTGTTAATAATTTTATACGTATATATTCGCCAAAACACTTCATTTTTATTGTCCTCACAATCACAATACATTAGGCATTTTTGAAAGCATTGAAAAAAATGCAACCGACCAATTCGCTGATATTACCATGGTGGTATTCATTCACAGTGTGTAAAAATACTTAATAAGGATGCAACGATATGCAAATGCTGTTAGCCTGCTACAGACCATTCGATTATGAGGAATATGAATACTTTTATTATTTCAACAGTGAGCTCTTCTTATTGTTCACTCTCTCTCAGTAATTTATTACGCTTCCACATTCTTCAACGCACGATTCTAGTGCACACGAGAAAATTCCGTTCATATATTTGTATGTGTACCTGTAAGATCACTTTGACACACGCTCACATTGTTCGGCTTTGGTTGAAAGCATGTGAGAAACCATCCTACATGGTATGGCGCAACCCGCTGGTGAAATTGCACTTATTCGTGGGTGCAGCAATTGCAATCGAAATGTGTGCATATGAATTAAGTTCGAACTAGAAGACATACAACTCAAAGAGTTCAATGTAGTTAAACATTGCACATTTTGTTGCTGTAAGACACACATTCAGGTGCATTCTCGAACCAACAACTTGTTCAATGGTTTTTGTGGATCATAGTGACCAACAAAAATACAGTATCATCGCAATATAAAACTTGTTTGTTGCAACTACATGCATTCATCCATATCTTCATTGTTGTCAAATTTTATTAAAGCTACTGCACGTATTTAAAGCTCAGAGATTATGTATCTGCGGGGAAAAATATCGCTATTCAATATTTGTATTTCTATTATCAAGTTTTCTTAAAGCTGCATATATGCTTAAACTGACTCCACTTAGATTTAGTTAAAGATGAAAGCACTTATGAAGAGTATCAGACGATATTAAATAGATAGTGGCATCAAAAATTATCTGCAGAGTTTACTTTGCATAAACTCCATATGACCGTCATGTGTAAGGTAAGTGAAGCTGCTGTACATAAAGAACATGACAATCCATAAAATGGGCTTTTCTTGAAGGATCATGATAATTTGATGTATTATCTTTTCACTTCAAAGTTATGTCTTCAGAAATTACCAATCTGCCATCAACGTGGTACGTTGATATACTTGAGCGCTCATTAACCAGCGTTGTTTGACAATGCAAAATGGGTTGTGTTTAGGTAGTGAAACGGTTTGTTTTAAAATGACGAAGAAATTTCTAGACAAACCTAATTTCAAAACCTTTCCTGGTGACTCTGAAAGATTCAATAATAATTTCTATAAAATAGAGTATATTAAAATACATCGCATGATATATACAATTATGAAGAAAATAAACATGAAACATTTCTAATCTGTATTCTTATTATGATTTTCCGAGAAGACTCTTAAACTTATTCTCGTTATGAAAGGGATGACTTTTGAAATTTTAACCAAATTTGTGTGAAAATTTGACAAAATCTACAGATAACTTGACAATGTGACGGTGATTAATAAAGTCAAAAAGAAATTTTAATATTTTTGTTCATAACATTGATAGAGGTTTTACTTGAGCGTATCTTATTAACCTATCGCTACCACGTTTTATTGAAATACATTCATTGTTTTGGCAAGGGTCTCAATCTCAATCAATGCAGAAAGGGAGAGATTCTTGAGAATACGACTTGAATAGTGTCATCCAAAAGAGCAAATTTATACCTTTACATTTTTCAGGCGAAAGGACTGAATACTTTCACGAATGCCGTGAATTATCATAGAACAAAGAAGGGTAGACAATTTGAGTGAGTACACCTAATTTGCATAATAGTTTGGTGCTGTAACATGCAAGGTTGAATGAGTGGGTGGTTTCGGCATAATATCGTTATTTATTTAATCTTTGGAGAATTGCTTCGAGAGCTTCTGATGAGATTCACGGAAAATAGACTCATGTAATCCTCACAAAATTGTGAAGGTAAAGAGAATTGCAGGAAGAATTCATTTAAACTACATAAAATATTTTAATCGTTGAAATATAGTAGAAAATTTCTTTCTTTTTCTGAAATTCATATTGCCAGAGCAGCCGCAGTATTGGGCTGTCAGACTTATGAATGTTTCATATTCAGTATGGCATGATAGGAAGGAGTTGAGTTATGGCTCCAGTGTGGTCGAGTCACCAACATGCATGCAAGGAATTTCCAAGGAATGTGGTACAATGTACAAAACAAAAAGCATATGCATATCCCACGGCATGATACTAATATGCGACGCGTCGTCAGTATACCTGAGTTTTTGAATTAAAGAAGAAGGGCAGTGTTTTTTTAATGGAGTGCCTTGGAGTAATTGTAATTAATTGAAGTGTCCACTAGTCAATAGGATTTCCATTTTAATCCGCATGATGTAGATCCGATGGTTTTTTACCGTAGATTGTCTCACTTACAGCGACCACGTATCGACTCCTAGTCCTGACTGTTGGTAGGGTGGCCATTACATCTCGCAGTCCTGTGTCAATCCGTTTGAACTTAAGCGACTAAAACGTAATTTTTATCTAGTCGAAGATATTAACTTAACTTCATGAGATGGACAGGAGAATTTTTGTTTTCTGACTTTCGTCATTGCACACCGTTGCGTCATTTCTGTCATTGGTCGGCATCGACCATACTTTTTTTCAGGATAAGCAGAAAGTGAAGTCAAGGAAGTATGAAAAGGATACTTTAGAAGCATCGATTAAAAGATTTATGGCCACCGTTTTCACGCAGGCAGTTTAATTTCACATTATGCTTGGAAATGGGATGTTTCATAATTCGAGCACTGCCAATGTTTGTTTGTGTCATTCTGGTGTTTAAGTATGATTTTCAGAGGAAAATATTTAGAATGAGTTTTCTATCAACTTTAATGAGATCCATATTAAAAGATACACATATTTCAAATTCGTGTTCTGGATGGATAGACTCATTAGTGTTAGAAAAGAAACTCCCAGTAATTTCAAAATGTCACCATAGCACAATTTCAGTTTTCTTCATGCTAAGGTCCCTAATAGGCTTTTACGGTATAAAGATATTGAGAAAGCAGGGTTTTAAATTCCCGAAAATGATTTAGAAATTAGAATACATTGGTACGAAAAGTTCGATATTTCTAGCTATGTTCAGCGTTTTCACAAAAAATCTTAACTTGCATTTCTATAGCGTACCCTACCTTATCTGCGTAGTGGCCCATAGTGAAGTGCCTAGTGTGTAAATAATTAAGTTGAACGTAAAAGCCTAGTAAGCGCGTCAGGCTACAAGAAAAATATTCGAGATATCCTGGTACATTTAAAATTACTTTAAACATAACATCTCTTTTAAAGGCGTCCGGAGGAGACCGACACTTGTAAAACTTTTTGTCATCTTAGCTTTTGAAGATGGGCTATAATTGAACATTTACTGTCTGTCATTATAACGAATACTGGCTGGGCAGCTGTAACTAGTTACGCGGCTAGATGACTACGGAGCTTTAAATCGGAAAGACACCAATGAATATTTAAGGAACTTTAATGTATTCTCGAGTAATATTTTAACAATGCATGTGCAGGATGACAACAAAATTGTTACCAAAATTGGTTGCTTTCGAAATTTTAGTCCACCAAGGAGATTAGTATACCATGTTTTTATCGGATGTTTTTGATAGCAAAAATTATAATCATTGGTACACACATAATTAGACAGGATTCTTTTACTTTCTGAACCGTCTTGCGTAGAGCAGTCGCTGGGAAACAATCTTTGAGCAGCTCGCATAGGTGTTCTATTAAAGCATCATTTAGTGAAGAAAACAATATGCACTACATTAAATTTAGTTGATAGTTCAAAGTCGCTATTCGTCGAGTACTTCAGCAGAGGCGGCAGAAGATTGAAATATGAAATGAGGCTGTTTAGGTTTGGTTTAACTTCTTTTATCAACAGTCTTTAACACGGTCTATACGAGACCATCGGCCAAAATCCGTAATAATATATAATAACTTGGGTGCATGGAACCCAGAAAATCAAATTTATAATGCGCAGTACGTATAGGCAATTCACGTATAGCCAGTTAATGCATTTGTATGGCGACATTGCCATTTTTGTCTCATCATCTGTCTTATTGTTCCACCTCTATTAGCATTGTACAAAAATATATTGTTTCTAATTTACTTTCTTGCTCTTTCCTAATAAATAATATTATCAGTATGATGTTGCTGCGTGACCTAAGTCGGAAAAATGCTTAAAAATAAATGACTTGCCTGTAGTACCGTAAATACTCTCCGTAACAAAAAAAGACTCTCGAGAAATGTCAAAAGAGCACATACCGTGACTGAAAGGTTCAACTCACGTAATTTGCATTGACTCACGCTGCGTTGTTGACTTAGGGCCAATACGCGAAATTTAACTACTGTTCTGTGATACTAATATACGCTATCTGGTGTTTTATGAACATTTTGCTTGTTACCACCGTTTTATCTGTATTTCTCACTGTCACTGGGAAACACTCAGTCATCGGTAAAATATTCTCTTCTCCTAAATGAAACGTCTCTCTGATTATTGTTTATGTTGGCATTGTATTTATCTTGTTTTTTTCTGCCTCTACCTCTTTTTCACTTCTCGTTTTTAACCACATTTCAATCTTGTTATTTTTCCTAAAACCGACCAGGATACAGAAAACAGGCGTCCCGTTAACCTCGACTTTTAAAGAGAAGGAAGAGATCGCGGTTGAGTCGCGGTTTCACCTTCCGTTCCGTTTACATCACAGCATGTGGCATTTCTCTTGTTCTCTTCTTGTACATGAACTCACATATGAGATATAAAACGGATACATTAAAATATTTAAATAAATGCAAAAAGTGTTATATGTAGAGTTTGATTCTAAAAGACCTCCCTATATAGAATATATAACAACAACTAATGCATATGTGAAATTAGGGGATGCTTCTTACTCATACTGTGTTTGCACTAGTCTAGGAAGAGAAAGATTTTTTTTTTTGTAAATCACATTTCATGCTTGTCCAATTTTATCGCTTTGTTGGATTACTTGGATCAAAGAACGTTTGTGCCCATCGAAACATACAAATTTATGAATTTATTTATCACGAATAAGTTTAGCTTGCACTGTTGCTTTGGTCACGGATTATTTCCCTAAATCCAAAATATTCGACAGAGTAAAAATACTTGTCATGACCTTAACCTGTAGGGAGGATAAACTTGGGAATACAGGAGTAATACAGTCTTCACAAAATATATCTAGACATAGCTAACAATGTTGTCTGTTCGTATCGCCAATCTCAGGTGAACTATGCTGTTTGTGTGTCGGTCGGAAGGATAGTGTCTGGTGTTTCGCTTTTTGTTTGCTGAATTAACATGTTTAAACGCCGCCACGACATAATTCAACCATAAATGAAGTAACAACTGGTCAAGAGTATAGGTTTTTGCTTTGAGCAGTGGGCACGTGCTAACATGAAATATTTTTACAGTTCCTAGGAGTGGTTTTTGGTTTTCGTCATTTGTGCCTTAGGAGGCTTTTGCCGTTGCAGGAAAACTTAATTGGTGTGTTAGAATAAAGTTCGTTTTGGCATGCATTTGTTTATATTTTAGAGTGGAACGCACAGTTCCTTGGCAATGTGAACCTGGAAAACACACAATATAATCAAAAAGATGAACATCACGGCTGAAAATTCGAAGCAGCAATGTCAAGTAAAATAAAAATGGCGGAATGGTTCTTATACTGTTTGCCAGTCTTATGATCTCAACGAAATTTATTATATGCATTTTTAGCATAATAATAATGCTTAACTTTACTTTACTACTGAATCGTAGGATCGTAACCCTCCTAACACTGAAAAATTACACGCTGGATATTTTCTCCGAAAAATCGCGATTCTTTTCGGTGTTTCTTTCTTAAGCATTAAATACAACCCCTGACCTGCTTTAGATTGTAGATTGATTCCATTCCCTTTTCTTTCCCTCCTTCATTTGATGCTTCCGAATACAGTATTTGATTTTCTGTATGGTATTTCCCATAAAAACCTCGAGAGTGAGAGTTTACCATGCATTACATGATACTCTTTTTCCATATAATTTAAAAATAAGTGACAATTACGCATAATGTTTGCATTCTTTTCATACCGTTTGAAATACATTCCGCGTAAGGTGCAACTTTTGATACAAGTAAAACAAACAACATGATTTTAATCGAGCCGCAGGCTGCTTTTGCCTTTCATTACAGCAATGCAAACGGTACACTTTTAGACTCCAAATCACTGTTAAGTTTAACGATCACCGGGTCGCAGCTCGCCTGAGAGAAAGTGAAATGTGGGATGGGCAGAAGAAGAGGAACCAGCACGTTGAGCACTTTTCGTAATTGTAATCATGTGCTAGTGGCGTTACGTTCCCTATTTTTGTGATAAATTTTAAACGCATTGTACTACTTCGTTTTACACAACATACTAACTACTCTGGCTCTGGACTCGATTACCTGTTTCGCTAATAACATAGTCAACAAGAAACTTGTTCCGTGCTACTACTTTTTGTGTAGCGAATGTTGCTTCAAATACACACGCAGTGTATGTCAGTCTATTCACATATTCCACATATATCGCTAGAGCTTCGTTATTTAAAAATTTGGGCATTTTTAGTATGTAACTATTATCCCCAAGATCATCACCCAATGACCAACGTACTATTGTGAAGTTGTTCTATAGCAGAATCTTTAAGCGATGTCATTTGTTTTTTGATTTTCGCTACTTTGTATAACAAAGCATTTAAATTAATTCGAATCAGAGCTTGGCATGTTGGTACGAGTCCTTATCTTGAAATATACAATGTACTGGTAACAACACCTTCCTGCTGAATCTGGAAACTTGCGGAGGGGAAAGTCTACGCTTGGTTACTCCGCTGTTGACGATGCATTCTGCAATACATAACAACAAACAGCTTTTTTACTGTACCAAGACACAACATAACCCAGTTTGTTTCT
>VICI01001727.1:0-20358 GCA_019593645.1 Akabosia matsudoensis
TAATTTTTTAGTAGCTGTATTCTTAGGATATATTTATTTCTCGTCACTTGTTAAAAATCAGTACGCTGAACTTGTAAGACGTTAAAATAAATAAATCAATCAATCAATCAATCAACATTTCTTGTGTCTGGGGCCGACCTTCCGATTATGCAGTTATCGTTTTAATAATATTTTGGAGAGGTTATGTAGACTGGTGTTATGTGCGTACAGTATAAGACGAAGTGTCACCCAGACCAGTGAGGGACTCGAATTTCATTGTTCTTTTTGCGGTTGTAACTATTTTATTTGCATTTGATTGATTTTATTGTTGGTAGTAATTAAGTAAAGATATTTTTCACTTTCATACCACAGCACGTCCCCATCATTAGACCTTGTACTAGCGCTGTTGAAGAGTGCAACATTCATATTTACTAAGGATAAAATGTTTAAAAAATTGACACATAGGCCTGTGAATAATTTCATTTTCACGGCACGTACCAACATAGGTATTCACAAAAAAATTTAAACGTCAGATGATGGATTTTATCATTGTTGCAGTTTCATAATAAACCTAACACGAACTGACTTCAATCACTAGGATAAATCTGTAATTGCATTACTTTTGTTGTACTATGATGCGTAAGACATTACGAATACTGCACTTTGTTCTTCTTCATTTTTGCAGATTCACCGTACTTCTTCAGCTTGAGTGACACAGAACATTATTTCGAGGTTTTGCATTAATTAAAATTATAGTTGGCAAGTGATGGCTCCGCGTTGCTAGGATGGATCATACGAATCTATTTTGATTCTTCTTAATCGATTGCGTGGTACGAGGAAAAGTAACGTTACAGTTTTTCTGCTACAATTTATATGGTGTGGGTACGATTACTTCGTAGCTACCTAATTACCAATTAGGCTATCCTCTTGTCAACCATGCATATGAAGATACGTTGCAAGTATTCTATAAAGGAAGCGCAGAAGTGAAGGGAGTTCATTCAAGTTTTTGCTCATGGGGACTGTCAAAAGCCATTGGCGAAAAATTACACCAAGTAAAATAACGCATACTCATATCATTCCACCAAAATTAGACAGGTTAAGAGATTCGCATCTAGGGTATTAAAAAATCGAGCGTTCACAATAAAGTAAAGAGCAAAGTTCATATTAGAACTCACGTCGTCAACAAATCTCCCCCTTACTAACAAGAAGAAGAATGAAGACAGATTAAAACATAATGTAAACTCGTCGTCGCTCGTATGTAGTTGCCCATAACCGGGTTCGTCTTTGGTCGGGATTTTCGTTTGATTCTCGATGAAATATTGAAACAGAGATAGCGCCCTTTCCCTGTTTCCTCATCAGCGTGGCCATAATCATAGCTTGAAATGGACGCTAACAACATGAAACAATGAAACTTGGATTTAAAAATGTGGATATTGCGAAGAATGTGGCAGCATTTAAAGTTCATGCAATGCTTTCGAGCATTCCCACTGTCTTTTATACTTGCACTAGTTTGTTTACAATCAATGTAACTTGAAATGTTCGTTTGGAGGACGAAATATAGAAGTGCACCTACAGTCCATGTAATAAGTTAACCTCACGCATCACGACACGACTTTTGATTGTCAGACGAATGAGAGACGCAGAGTATAAAAAAAAGGAATTTTGGTCACTTCTTGACTCATTCCAACCAATGCAGTCGTGATAACCACGAAGCATCTTCTCATCTTTTTTTGTGTGTAGAAATTTGATGTCCGTAGGATTTGTACATTTTCGGCAAATTTTCTAACATAAAAAATCCTCCCTTTCTAATCATCACAATCATTAAAAACACTTGAATGTTGTTGCAATCATTGCAATTTCCATGTGCGTACTGAACTGCTTGCCGTTCCTCTCTAAATCATAAAAGGTGCTTCTTTCTATTTTGTATTTGTTTGATATCAAAAACTCAATACGTATTCCTTTCTCCTTTTTTACCTATTAATGCGTTATAAATTATATTGCTTTGGGGTTAAAATATTTTATTTCCAAAGCAAAAACAGAATCATTCAAAAACTGTTCATGCTTCCTCATTGACATTGTTTGTGAATCGAATACCTTAAGTTAGTACTTTATAATACTACTAAGTTAAAGTGTCGAATCTAGAAGACACTGTAAAAACCGAGACCCTTTATTTAACAGAAAAGCGTGGCGTTCATGTTTATAAGTAAAGAAATCCAGGCATACTTCTTTCTGAATGGAGCTGTATTGGATACAACAAATTTTAAATTTCATCGAATACATATTTGAATAAGTGTAATGAGACATCGCAGCTATTAATTTAGTGAAAGCAAAAGGCTTATTCCAAACATTTCTATGTGCTGATTAAACAACAACATTACAAAATCAAGTTGGCAAATGGTCACGATAAATTTGACAGGCAATTCAGATGATGTTGATCGAAAAGTTTGCAGAAGAGTTCATCAAGAAAGGAAATAAAAGGATATCGATAACGACATAAAACTCTTTATTTGTATGACTTCAGGACATTTTTTCGTTAGGTTCGAAATGCTACCAAATATTTTAAAATAAAATGTTCGAAGGTACTACGTGTTAACGATAACGTATAATCTTTCCTGGCCTTGAAAATACGACGAATTTTCCCATAATGATTAATATGTTCGCCAATTTTCAATCACTTGGATAAATCTTACCAGAAGTCAGAATTCAAACCATGGGTCCTTCTATGACACGACATCGGAGTGGGACAATGGAATTCAGTTTCACCACCCATGGCATCAATAAATGCCAGAAAACAGACCAGCTACCAACCGCAGGCATGGTATAATAAACGATAATATAAAGTAATAAGCCATAAAAAGGTTTCATTAAGTGAAAGCTTGAGAAAAGCCATGAAACTATTTAATCAATGTCGCCTTCAAATAATGATCACGACAGTCAAAATCACTTAAGCCGGTATCATATACTTACACCCCTTTAACCATTTGGTAAATAGATGATAAAATCCAATTGACGGAGAAAACATAGAAAAAAGGACTTTTAGCGCTGATGTCAGGGCGATAGCAAATTCCCATCCTCAAGTAGTTAGGCGATAGTTGGTGCAACTAGACAAGTAACTTTCTGAGAAGCTTACTTACAACAGTTCTTGTGGCTTGGGATAGAAACCCATTAGAGGAAAACGGAAAAAAGACGCTTTAGGATCTTTATGGACGATTCCCACGCCATTATGGTCAGACAAAATAACAAGCTGAGAGGAGAATGGATCTGTCATACTCATTTTTATATTTTTTAATGAATTTTATTGTTTCCGTGTCCATATTCTTACATGTTTTCTTTTCTTACATTCAGTTGGGATAATAATGTGATCGTGAGTAATATGGCGGTGATGGAAATTTCGTATACGAGCCTGGAAGAAACGAAAGCATGACGATAAAAATACAATAGGAAAAACTGTAGTTTATTGTCATATTCCTCAAAAGAAATATCCGTCTCCTTAAAAATCAATAGACGAACAGTAGCCGCAACAAAATGACTACAGTAACGACTTGAAATATTATTGTAAAGTCGTGAACGGAATGATTTGACCTCGAAAAATCATATTGTTTTTAAAAATTGGACACTAAACAAAAGGATATTTAATGCGGGACATACCTTAGGGTACGAATCGCAAGTCGTTTCCATGATTTGCCTCATATTTTTGACAATTTTAACCAATACGTACGATACTAAAAACAAAGAACTTGATGAAATGTTGATAGTCGAATGTTAAGCATAACTTCGAAGTCGTCTTATAAATATCAACAGAAAGTCCTTTGCTTTAAGCTATTGCGATAGTAATCAACTTAAATTATGTACAAAAAAGACGGCATTCATCACCAGTTGTTCTTGAAACTCGGATTATCAGGAGAGACAATCGACTATAAGTAGAAGCTATCATGTCCACTAATGGGTGAAAAGTGGCTGACATGTTTTTTCCTCGGTCGCTAGTAGCTTACACTGATTGCGAGGAATCATTTATTAGCCAGTTCTTCATTGACTCCGCAGTGAGTCTTGTAAAATGGAAAGAATGCTAAGTAAGTTAGATTTTTTTTGCAGATGCCTATTTAATAAGAGGTTATGTTGATGTGAGAGTATCACTGATTACAACCATGAAACTAGAACTACGCCACGCCTTTTCGCCATACTGCTGAAGGCAATAAAGGAAGAAAAACAAATTGGGGAAAACAGTTCGCAAGCCGTAGTTCATTTTCCAATACATCGGCACGATTTCAATTACAGTAAAATCCAATATTTGTAAGATTTCAAAACTCCACGGATAATTACAAAGCTCAGCAGAAATAAAATTCGTATTCATAATTTTCCATTTACTTTTATAGTCTTTTGATAATGCATGGTGGCCTTGAGGGGAAAGTCGACTCGAAATTCTATTACTCGTTTTAGGTTCAAACTTAGCTCGCAAGACGTCCTTCAAATCCCGCATACGTTATCATATTTATCATTCATTCAAGCTATTAAACTTGTGGCTTGTGATGGAAATGCACTGGTTCAAGTAGAAATGAAATGAACTAAATGACAAAAAGAAAATGCAACTGTCTATTATTGGCATAGTGGGAAGGTGCAGCTCCGCCTTTTTCCATTTTCATACAAAAAAACGTTGCTCTCTTTAGTTAGAAAGGAAAGAGTAATTTCAACTCGTATTTGTGCGATGATGAGCTTCATTATTTTGATTTTACGCGTACTGCGCTATTACTCTAATATTGTAAGTAATGAGCGTAGCAAATTAGAAGTATACTTTAGAGAACTACACCAGGTTAAGCTTGACTACGAATCAGATGCCCCGCTGTAAACACAGTACCAATACCAAAAGTATCAAATGGCAATGAAAGGTAACTTTTTTTTCGAAACTGCTGCCTGAAGATAAAGAAAACTCTTACGATGACTTGATGATTATGATTGCGCTGCTGTGGTTGCACTTTTGCACTCTACTTTTTGGTTATTACTTGAATGGCCCTTCTTGAAATGAACCAGACACGGGGTTAGACGCATGCTTTTTCCATTTTGAGCAAGATTAGCGAGAGAATAAAAAGTTTATAGCTATCATCAACAATTTGAACTGTTATTGTTGATTGTGATTAATACCTCACGCATTTCGAGTCAAACTAATGACAACCCGATTGGTTTAGGGCGTGACCTCAACCAAGCCAAGCCTATTAATCAACCTTGCTCCAATAATAACACAAATTTAATTTTACTCGTATATCGTTGATGGGAATGGTATAGCGTTTGTGTCGCTGCTGTACTTTACGTTCAATTCTTTTTATGATATTACATATGCACCTTAACTCGAGCAGTAGCAGTGACCAAAGTTATGACGGCAAGGCGCCTTTCTTGACTGCCATTTGTTGTTTTCGACAGAAACACATGCCTACCCTAGCACAATGCAAAATAACCAAGATCATTTACTTTGTTCGCATTACGATAATTCGGCTAAAATATAGAAGGGGGTGTCTGATGGTGGCCTTTGTTTCTATTTCAGATGTGCACGCATGTGGTCGTTTAGAGATTTTTCTTGAAGACCTATCACTCAACGCTAAGGCGCGCTGTTTTGATGTCTACTTGAGTAAAACTGCTCGCTTTGCGGGGAGCATCATAGCCAGCAGACTTTCCTGCAGATAATCCGATTTTCGCGGTATAATAGTGCCAAAAACTGTCGGTCATTTGCGGAGTTGAAAAGTACCTCCATTTAAGGGACAATGATGCATAGAGTTTGAAATGTTTTACTTTCACACAGCAAAAACAAAGATTATAAGGATGAAACTGCATGCTGAGGTTCGGCCAGAAAGCTCTACGTGTTGCTTTCGCTGTAAACCCAAAAATATTAGAAACTTTTCAGCGGACGATCTTGTTATAGTTAACTATATTTGCTTTATCGGCTTAGTACAAGTGTGACGAAGATGACTAAGGATTTTTTAAAAATCTCAAGTACATATGCACGTCACACGTAAGGTATTCATAATAAGAACAGCAGAAATGCCCACATCTCTTTCATTTCTCATAATATGATAGACGACTCCCTTCTGCGACAGTCGAAGTGGGTCTTTTGATGTGATCATCTTGAATAGCTAAACTGATTTTCCCGCAAATATCTAAGGAAAAAAGTGAAATCCGAAGCAATTTGAAACGTTCAATCGTCAAAAACAGTGTTCCTTACAGAAGCTAAGCAGACAGGCAGAGCATTTAACAAAAGTTCAGACATTCTGTGTGCTCTGACTTATGTGATGAGTGATGGTCTTGATAACCGCGTCGTTTAGAGCGGTAATAGTAGAAGGTCTGAACCCTATTAAATAAGATGTCTGAGCACAAGAGTTTTATTTTCTGTTTACTGGCTTGATGTGCATATGATATGCTATATTATCTGGCATTTTGTTTACTTTATCCGATGCCCGCCTATTCTGACGTATTGCTATTTTGACATTCATGCTCTAGCACTCGTTTTATGGATTTATTTTGATGAAACGAAAGGGGAAGCGTGTTCGGTATTTCGTATTTCCTTATAATTTCTTCTTTCCAAGTCTAACATCTATAGGTCATCCGGAAAGGATGACGAAAAAGAACATGAAGGGATGGGTTGCAATGAAAGCATGCATAACTGCAAAATATGAGGGAGTAATCATCCTTGCTAGTCACTGAATTAGTTAAGTAAATGTTCTGGACAACGGATGTCGTGATTATCGCAATCACTTTTTTACGAATATTTGCCAGTAAAGTATTGAAGGCTCCTTTTTGACTTGACAATGCTGCAAAATACGTACGTACGTCAACTTGCACTTTTGTACATAACAGCAATAGATAGTCAGAGGAGTCAATAATACCCCCCCCCCCCCATTTAAATCAAGTTTTGACTTGATAACACATACATATAGTATACATTATTAATATAATTTTTCTTCTTCTAATCGGAGCTATTCTAAACATACATACTATATACCACATCAGAATTAGAGATTTGAAGGTAGATTGTTGGAGTACACAAATCATATCTTGGATAGTTTCATAAAATCATCATTGGATGTTAATGCATTTATTAGTCAGTACTTGCTTATATTACTCATCTGCAAATGTCTCAGGATATGATGTATGATGTTCGATAAGGACAAAAAACGCTAACAACTATATGCCCTTCTCCACTGTTAACTCATAATCTTTTTATTACCTATTTATTTTTGTTAAGCAAGCAAATTACACTACAAACGTACAAAACTTTAATTGACAGTATTCTTTTCCCTATAGCACAATCAAATACAAGTGAATGGCATATGTTTCAGAGCTGGACCTTCAAGTGCATATTAAAAGAAGTATGAAACTCATCTAGGTCCTGTCCCTACTAAAGCATACCGGTTCCTTTAGCTTCATTTTTATGCCTATTTGATTATTGCTTCCCTATTATATCACCCTCTAAACACGTTTTTATTAGAGATTCAGCAAATTTATGTCCAGGTTTACAAATTTTCATCAAGAAAAACAACAATGGGCTATTCTAAATTTGGACAGGTTATTTGTCATTTTTGTGTCAAATTTTGTTCTCTCATTAACCCTGTTTAGACTTCAGCCTTCAAATTCCCACTCTCTTTTATTTTTATAGGAATGCCTGTCATGTGGAGATTCAGACAACTGTAAGGCACTGTCTGTGGATGAAAGGATAAGATGGGATACATGGTGAAGGAACACTACATATTTTGAACACTATTGCAATGCGTAAATATAATTCATCTACATTTTTAAAGCAGATATGCTGATGGATTTACTGGTAGTGGTGTAACGAAGATTCCAATTTGATTACACCCAATGCTAAGTCTTAAGAGGTTTGTAAGCACGTTTTCGTGTGAAATCGTGAAAATAATTTGACATATGTAGATTGAGCCAAACCTGAAATAGTGCTTGAGATCAGATTTGATATGCTACGAATTGGAAATGTATTGAATGCATTGTCGTTAAAGATTCTACCAACAACTTTTATCATGGTATTGCATTTATGTTTGAAGTTTGATCAACTTCAATCTGTACGAAAATTGATTATCTCATGTCCATCTACAGTGAATAAATGCACATTCGAAACACATCAACAGGGAAAAAATTATGCTAAACGCTTCAGCAAGTGTTGACATAAAGCAAGACGGATGGCAAGTCAGCATCCTAGTTTCGAAACACGGAACACGGCAAGCATACATAGTACCACTTCCATTTCTTGTAGATTACAAGCTGGATGCAAGTTTATAATGCTGAAGCTCTTTTTATGATGGTTCCTAATATAAACGTTCTGAATATGTGCGTTGAGCATAGTCGAAGGTAATGTCATCGATAATATACCATTTCAAGCTAACGAAGTAAAGATGCTTCGCTATTAGGTCTGCAGATGGTGATCCTGATCGGGAACAGTACGTATCATCCTAAGGAAGGACCTGATCTCTCTTCCTCTAAATATCCTTTTTGCATGACCAATTTAATCACGATTTTATAACTAACACAACCCCTGCAAGCATAGTCAATTTTACAACACAAAACATTTTTATATGGACATTTGCTTTATTTCCTACTCCTGACATGCATGCTTATTCGCTATCCGGGTTCTTCAAGTTGAGCTGCATTCTTTTTATGTGTTTAGTGTAAAACAAATGGATTATTTAGAGTTATCTGACAGGTACAGCAACTTCGTTCGCTCATATATTTTCTTTAGGCGGAATCGTGTCTTTGGTGTTGCAATTGCTATGTTATAAATAGATGGGCCAATCACTGCAACAGTTTCCAGTTATTGCTGACATGTCATATTGTAAGAATAGCGAATTAACAGTTATTGAGGTCGTGAATATTATAGTGATAAGACACAAGAACACGACATTGTACCAACATACAACCTAAAAGACAGAATAAAAACTATGTTTCAAAACTAGCTTTAAAAATTCATTCGTGGGATCATGACCATCTGTTAATTCTTGGGAGACGGTGTCTTTTGTGCTTAAGAAAACTGTTGTTATATGTGTACCAAAGCTTGTATTCATAAAACTGGCGACCGACATGAAAACATAGTAAATTTGATAACAGGACATTACATTTATAAGTCATGCCTTCTGTGGATGAATAAATAATGAATAATAACATGAAACTAGTATTGACAAGTTTTATAAGGCAAATGAGTCAAATTACACTACTTCGTGTCATTCTAAATTATCAAATAAAAACGTGTACTGACATTTTACACCGGTTTACGACCCCCTGGTCAGCTTACTGTCTAACTGTCGGCTTCGCTTTTTGCCGACATGGAAAATTCGGGTTGCTCCGAACTAACTTTTTTTATGCGAATTCAATCACAAGGATTTTATTGAAGTGCAGGAACGATACAAAATGACAAGTATCAATGCACGGGAGCAGCGAAAATGAAGCTAAATCGGTCCGTTCCGTAACACATCTAATTTATTTTTGTTTCATGGAAAACCATTATGTACCGGACACGAAAGTATCCTTGTATTTAACGAACTCGAGTTATAAGGAACATTCTTCACTTCATCATGTCCTGCTGAAAAGCAAGACGAATATTGCTTTCAAAACCGCTAGTTTCTTATGAAACTCTAAGACATAACATTGTACGCTCTACCATTTTTACATGCTGAAGTGGACATACTTCTTTGATTGTAAAAGTAGGGATATAAAGCAAATACAGCAATAACTGTCATTGGCGGAATGTCCTCACATCCATTTCGCAGCCAATATGAATACAAGAGTGAACACGACGATTTTCATGATGTTGCAGTTAGCAGACAAGACATTCGAATCTTCCATTTATTAGAAGTAATATTAGGTAGGACTGCAAAATCATTGCGATCGCTTTGTAGTCACACAAAAATTCAAAGAGAGGGACGGGGATGAGTCCTCGTGCATGATGATTCAGGATTGTTTGAAAAACAATAAACAAGCAAGTTGATACTTGGCGTGCCTCATAAAATAAACATTTTAAAGCCAAGAGTGAGCAATGTGCAGTGTCCGATGGAGCTGTGTTGGTTTCAAAGGCTTGAAATATAGCTTTTATTCGCTGACGCTTCAGTTCACGATATTACATGCAAATAGTTGCAAGCTAACGTAAAAGCCATTTCAAATAGTTAATATTTGATGAATCTAATTTAAACATTTGTTGCCTATCTTAAAAATAATGGACTAAAAAATGAAGCAGTTTATCCCCGTTAGTTACAAAACGGTTGATGTCACTCTCACTGCTTGGTCTCACGGCGAATGCCTCTTATCATCGTTTTTAGTCATTGATATAAGCAGATAACGCATACATGTAGAATTCTATATGTATCTCCAACTTCAAGATTAATCAGAAATTCACATTAACTGATACCGGAAATTAGTTTATACCTGTTTTAGATACTTCAAAATCATGATGTACCCACGAGATCCCTTCAAATTTGGGATTTTAAAGTCACGACTGGCTCATGTCATCTTCTTTAGATACCTTTAATTAATACGGTGTGATAAATATTTTGACAGCCAGGGGACTTACCTTACGGTGATGCGATAGTCAATATACATTTCTGCGATGTTGTCAATGAAATTTCGGCGTATCCTTGTTTTGTGCTTGCATTCATCAAATCATGTTCACACTCAAGAGACAAATGAAAAAGCTTTCACGCTATGCATCCCGCATATTTTATGGTGTAACTGTCATAAAGGACAAAAGAAGCTAGTCAGACTGCTGCTCTTCAAGGTAAACATGACATGAAATGAAGTACCTGAAAGGCTTCAATTACTTAAGGGACGAACCAAATTGGAATATTAGTATTTTACATACCTATTTCGATGGGTATTAATACTGATGTAACATCTATGTAATTTTTCACGAATTTTGGTCGCAAAATAAATACCTTTTGCAATTTACGCCCGTGCTAGTGTGTAGATGATTCGTTTTTTAAATACTATGCGAATCATTCATCTAGCCAAAAAATAAATAAATAGCAAAATGTAAAAGAAAATTCTTATTTTGACTCATCTTCCTCACGACAAGGTTGGAAAAGTCGGAGAAGGGAAAAAAAGCGCCAGGATTGATCGTGTTCTTTGAAACCTTATTCTGTAATTTTTTCATGATGACACTACCCTTTCTGACGCCCTCATGCCTAAAAATAAATACATTGTAAATCTATGGGAATGTCTTGTTTTAAGTACCATCATATTATTTTAGAAATGTTCAATGAAAACATATTGCTTCTGCACGACTGTCCGTCTGAAATTCCTTCACTTTAAAATAGCATTTCGCTCGACCACTCATCTTACACGACTGAAGTTGCATTATCCTTCATTTGATTTTTCGCACCATACACACCACTCCTTCCAATTGCAAAAGATGTGTTCTACGTACGTTGCCGGAGGCAGTGGACATTTTAGTTCTTCTAACCAGTGGTTTTGTTCCACATTGTCAAACTAAATTTACTCAATTCACGTTCTATGTTTCGGCAGCGTTGCTTATGACCGATTTACCCTTTTGTAATTATCACGATATGATTAAGGCTCATTCTCTTCTGATTTCCATTAACAATTGCTGTACATAAGTAGAAAATAAAGGATGTCTACATTGCGAAGTTTTAGAAACGTATTGACGATGATATTAGAGATTTTTGGAGGGATGTTCGGAGCACAAAAACTGTTTAGATGATTTCATGTTGAATAAAAAGCAAAACGCAATTTTAAATATATCTGCCTAGTCTTCAAGAACAGGCCTGAATTCACGCCATTAAGCATGCACACCCATGTGGATTCAGCGGCTACTGGGAGAAGTCGAGGCGACAAAAAAGGAGATATTTTTTATTCAAAAACTGTATGGCACAGCACAAAGCATGCATAGTCCGTTGTCCTCCTCTTCTTTGTAATATTCGTGCTGTCTTCCATTCATTCGATTCTTAAAAGAAAAGCCCATTTTCAAACAACCATGAAAGAGCATCTCTGAGCCTTGTGTATTTTGCTTCATAATTCCCTACCTGTGTTGGATCTTCCAACTACGTTGATATATTTGGTAGCGCTATTATTGTTGTACATGAATTGCCATCATGATAATGATTGTAAAGAACGAAAAACATTTTCTTTCAAACATTACGTATGCACTTACCTTATTTTACACCAGCAGTGGTAAAAAATGCTGTAATTTTCACGTCATTTCATCTCTAATCATGTCTCAAAGAGAACAGTGTGTATTGCTTAGTCATGCTCTTTAGCAAACGCTGTGCTATAATCAATATATTCAATAGGATGTATCCGCAAGTGCATACACGCTAGCTCATATGATTAGCAAATATATACATACGTGATGTTGACAACGACACTTAGGAATAAAAAAGTACTCATAAAATTACTTTTATTGGATAGAATTCTTTTCTAAATTACAGTCTGTTTGGCTTCCACAACGAGACCTTCTTACGTCGTGTGTTCGGATTTACCCAAGACTTTGCTAGTTCGTAGAGTCTGTGAAACTGTAAAATTACAAATTGGCTTGGGGCATTTTTATAATAATATTTCATTTTAAGACATCTTTCTGATTAACTGCTTATCAGTTTGCTACTTCTCTGGTGATCTTGCGATGTTGCTATTATCTATTTGCAACTTTGTCAATCAAGGACTTACGTGTGGAACTAGGACAGCTGGGACAATGATTCATCAAACTTTTCAGAAACAAAGATATATATAAAAGGGGGAACGACTAAGAGGTGGCGGTAGATGATATCGGATATATGCAATAACAATTGCAGAATAGAACACTTTTCTTCTGATGAGCCTTGTCCACATTGACTGACTGTCGGGAGAGGCATTCAAGCCCATCAAGTGTTAAGGGTGAACGGTTGTTTGATCCAGAGGACATTTTGCCTGAAGGACCCAGTCTGTCTACTTAAGGATGAAATTACTACAGGAGAAAAGTAACGAAATCGTTATGCCAACTTCTGGAGAGCTTTCATGCTGAAACATTCTCATTTTCGGAAGACGTTTTTGTTGGAAAAGAAGCAAAACGAGAGTGTTGTAGCTAAAACTGTTTAAAAATTCAAACTAGAGAATATGTTAGCTCTTGAAATCTATGCGTAAGTTTGTGTTTATCTATTCTATGCAGATACACAAATATTGGCAAAAGGATAGTGATATAATATCTGGTAAAAAAACCTTTATTTATCTTTCTCTTTGTTACCACAAGCACTGAATAGTGTACGAAAATGAAATTATTGTTATCACAGTAACAAGTTTCTAATAAGTGTTTTTCGAAAATGCATGGGTTTGGAATGCTCTATTGAGCAATCCATACTGCTCGTAATTGCTCAGATTACAGACTGCTATAGGTTTTGAAATATTGTTGGTACTCATGCAGATACAGAATGTCTACGCCACGCGTTCAATAGAGTAAAGATATAATATGTTCAATGGGAATTCCAAAGACGAGAAAAAGGAAGAGTCAGAGATTAAAAACGCCTAGCCAGAAATAAATAATTGCAAAAAAATAGTTACTTTTTACATTCGTGGGGAAGGGTATTTCAAGGTCTCTCCCAGAAGGAATGGCACTGTCATCATTTATATATCTGACCGTAGCACGTGTAGGTGCGGGTGGATAATGTTGCAAAATCGCAATCGTTACTTTCAATTGGCTTTATACTTCACAAACATGGTATAGACAACATTGTAATGACAGCTTAATCCCTGTGTACAACTAAAAGCTTAGACAATGTAGTCTTCCATCATACTACACCATATGGCTTAGTAATGATCATTTTACAATCCTCGTCTGCGCAACAACAACACATCAGTGTTAGCACAATGTACTCACACTCGACTACTTCCCCGACAAACCATTTTTCTTTGATTCTTAAAAAAATGAAATGTAAATCCTTTCGTTCATTTATAAATGTCCATTGTAACAAATGAACAAGGTTAAAAGTTCAATGTCTGTACTATTCTGTGTTGCTTTTAGCGATGGAATGAACCGTCTTCCATACATTGGATGGTTAAACGAAGGAATGACCACCATCGTGATTATGTTTGTCATCGTCAAATCTGAAAGATTTTCTGTTCTAACTCCGTTTCGTGCGATACAGGTAACTTGCATGAAATACCTGTGTGATTCATCTGCCTACGGTTTCTCCTTAGCACGCGGCATTTATCGTGAAACGCTAATCTATCACTCTACCGTCTTTTCATTCGCACTGTTTGAGCTCCTCTTCACATTTTCTTCCTTCAAGGGAACGTACTGGCAATCCTATAAATCCACCATATTTTATATTAACCTTTGTGCCAGTTCCACTGTCCATCATTGTATGAAAAAAGTACATGCACACGCGCTGAGAGAACATTTTTTTTTTTTTTGTAGAAAACCCAAATATCTTCGCAACCTTGAAAGATGCCACGAATTTTTATGGTGTTCACATAAGAAAGAAATTATAACCAAATTCTCAATCACATTCCCTGTACTAGACGCTCCTCAAAGTCAGGTAAATATGTACGATACCTCAAATGAAAAAGAGAAAATACTGATCTCTTTCTCTACTAATTCAATTATGTATTAGTGAGAATGTAACGATAGTGGAATGCACACCCCAACGAGACTTTGCTTTTTTACCGTAGCCCTACATTCAGAAAGGTGGCGACAGCGATATGGGGGTGATGCCGCGCTGGCCTTTTTCCTCATGCAAATATGTGTCTTCGAAAACGACGAGAACCACACCTAGAAAATTGTTATTCTCATACCTTTTCAGTGTAATTTCTTTCACAAAGAGAATGTATGTTCTGGTACAATCATACAATGTCAGTACTTATGGTGGATACACGCTTTGACATTTTTTACGATTATGCGTAAACAAGTCGCGAACATAAAATTTAAGCGCATACCTAATTAGCAAAGCAGCTCAAAGGTAGGAATGATGAGGTATAGTATTCTTGAAGACTGTGGACAAGCAGAAACACATTCAAGTTTCTTGAAAAACGTTTGCTTCAAAACCTAAAATAAGAGGCTTTTAAAAATGACGTCTTGTTTGCTTCATCGTTCCATCAATGTCATAGGCATATAGTCTCCACCCCTCATCGCTATTTTACCTAATGTTAACTTTTAAACACCTTGTTTCTTGTTCTTTGATAAAGTTGCTTTGTTCATGATATGACGTTCGAAGTTTCAACAAAAATGCACTAATCCATTTTAAACCAAGTAAGAGCGAAACAAAATGTAAAAAATTCTCCGTACTCTATCGACGTTATTGCGCTTTTAGCTGCATGATATGATAACATGTACATAAAGTGTACGGTCCTACTGACAGTTATTCACAAATTTCATCAGCAATCCATAGAAAGAAAAACTGTCAAAGACGTAATTGCGATCAACTAAAAAATAGCTTTCAGGCATATTTAGTATTATATTGATAAATATCTGCTTTCTTCGCAAAATTCTAAACATCTTAAGACCTAGCACGCTCTTCATCTACAAATGATTCTAGATTGTAGATTAGGTGCGGTAAATTCATTCACATAATTACAAGTGACAAAACGATGACGACTGCACATTTCCATGTACTTACCTCGTTATGTTGTGGGGATGGAATTATTCTGAGAAAGTGAAATTACGCACAAAAGTTTCCGTCCAACCATTAAAGTATCTTCGAAACACAACATATTTTTATGCCTCATTTCTCGTAGATTTTTCAGCAACCAGTTTCTCTGTTTCAAGATCTTAATATTGGATTGTCAAGGGGAAGAGTAATGATTGCATCAACAACACTTTCCTACTACATGCCCTATTCGTGAAATATTGACGCCTGTTGCACGTGAACAAAGTGCTCCATGTTGCACAATCGAAGTGCTCCTTGTTGAACAAACGAAGTGCTACACAATGCTTTTGCCACTTTGCAAATGTGTACAACCGCACTAGTTTTATCAAGGATAGAATCCGGACAGGCTAATATATCAATCCTTAAGGGATTTAGATTTACTAAACGCCTACCCCCACGTTTTTCTGTCAACGCTTTTGGTTGAGTGAAACTGAAGATTTATGTTTAAATACTTTACTTTAATTTACTTTTCTACAGTTAATAAACGTAACAGCTCTGATCAAATGCACCATTTCCCTTTTTATCGATTTACAAATTTAATTATCCATGAAACGCCAAAAATATCGTCTCAACTCCTTTTAATTTCCGAACTGATGCTCTGGTATTCTTCTATTTATTTTATTTAAAAATAGCTAGATGCAGTAGTAAAACTCCAGAACGTATCTCCTGCGAGTTATAATTATAAATATAATCAATATTGATACCGTATTGTATGTGTATAATCGTTTCGGTCCAGGAGTACTAAATGCAACTTTTCATATGAAAACGTTAGAATCTCACAGAATCAACAAGCTCTTTAAACAGATTTGCAACAAATTTTTTAATAAATCATTATGCCTTCAAAGAAGGCCGACTCCGGTTGTGTGACTTTTCACTGCGGATATCGCTTTTTGCAACCTCCGAAACAACTATTTCAACTTTATGGGTTGTATTTTGTTGCTTCATTTCTCTCGTTTTTTTCTACGCGTAACGAGAAGATTTAAAGGAGAGATAATATCCTCAAATCAACAAGCTGTTTGCACTCTCAGCCAGAGGATGGAACGTTCAGGGATCAAAATCTCCTAAACTAACAGTGAGTACTACAGGGGAATAATGAGCGTAAACATTACTGTCATTTTTATTACACCACTATTTTTTCAACTTATCCTATTCCATCATCGTTTCTAACACAATAAATTCCTTGCTACGAATTCTGAAATCTATGGGAGTGAAAAATTCACATTATTGCACATAAACGCGTGATAGTAATTTCAAAGTAATATGAACATTTTGGCCATATGATACCACATATCGCATCGGGATTACTGATCTGGGCGTAATTGTTTGCTGGCGAAAAATTTGATTTAAAAAAGTTATCTTAATCGTTAGAACGTTTAGAAGTAACCGAAACGGTCATACTACCACGATTTCCTTGAACGACAATAAAATTAGCATATGGTTGGCGCATCATTAATTGTCGCAAGTCAAGTGAATCGTCTTTTTTTGAATTACATGCACCTTGAAAAAGGATGCCTCCTCTTTGGAGTGAGTACGAACTCAGCAAACGAGGCTAATTATTTCACAAAAGAGCAGACTTTAGATGCTATTTACACCAACCGAACAAGATACTTTTAAACTAGACTCTCTGCCACCAAAACTGTTTGTTCCGATGACACCTTGTTTTTACCATGGCCAGCCTGATCATTACCAAACAATGTCTTCTTCTGAATAAAATCTTTGTGGCCAACATTTAATACTTAAAAATTCACGATATTAAGGACAAAAGTTTATACATATGGAATACATATTGTTATTATTTTGCGTTACGGTTGCGACAGATACGTGTACACAGAAATCTTGTCTCCACAGTTTTGGCCTGAAATGGAAAAAAAATTTGGGTGCAATTTCACAAATGCAAATTTAAATCGATACCGTCCAAAATGGGCAAATAAAAGCCTTTTTGCGAAAAGACGAGCACTTAGCAAACAACAAGTTATAATGAGGCCGTTCTGTCTTACTGAACCCTTTAGCTACCTACACGCAAATAAAACGCTTAATTATTTGTAAACCTGAAAAATATTTTTTTTGCGTTTTTGATAACAATTTTAACCTAGTAAGTTGTACAGCAAGTAAGTTATAAACTACGTCTGCACTCTGTACTATTATAATATAAATCTTCAAGACTTGCCGTAGTCAGATCATAATTGCTGTTTGATAAGATGCTCACGAACGACACGACAAATAGTGGCGACGAAAATGACCAAATAAGGGTTCTCACTCTCGTGTAGAGGAATGAAGATGGTAGTAGCACCTGAAAACATTCATCACGAACATACATGTTTAATTCGTCTGTATTTTTTATCTTTCAAACATTCAATGCGGTAAAGAAACTTTGTCGAGCTTCCTTTGATGACAACGTTCACTCTTGAAGGCTTGATTGTACTAAAAATGTTCTGGTCGTATGACATTCTCAACTGCCTAGACTTCCGTTTTTAAGGTACTCCGAGGAGCCTTCTGGTTGCCAATATCTTTCAGTATGCCATAACTTACCAGCCTAGTCAAAATTGATTTGTAACTTGAAGTATTTGTCAACAGTTGCTCGAAATTAGTTAAATTTAATGTAAATCTACAAAAACCACTTCTTAAGAATAGGGATGGCAGATAAATGATTACTGTTTACTGTAATCAAATCAATATTGTATGAATAATCAAGAAATGGCTTCCCATACTGAGCTAACAGTTTTATACGAACATTTTCAGTCGGGACGAATCTGGCTTTCAAACAGAATCATTGAGGATGGACGTACATTTACCAGGGCTTCTGAGTAGTACGACGAAGCAGGTTATCAAAAACAATACAAATGAGCCATTTAAAACTCGTTATCGCTTTGATAAGCTAGTTTGCTGAGATTGAATACTTCAACATTTACTTGATCTGAACCAAAATATGCATTGACAGCAGTAGTTGTGTGCCCATCTTGCTATTGAAAAAACAAGTACCTTACAACCAAATGATTCAAATAAATGAAGAAATGAAGAATCTCTAACACCTTCCAGAAATACGCTATTCTAGAAGAAGAGAATAATGAACCTAATTATATAGTGGTATATAAAATGATTATCATCACGCGTGTGTAATGACATGACTAGAATTACTACCATCAGAATTCATACTTTTTTGTGCACATAAGGTGGAGGGAGGATATGAAGATTTTAAGGTATTGCAATAGGAAACTTGGCGGGCCACACCGCTTTGAAAGAGTTACTTGGTGTCATTTTTTTCAAAGGTTCACAAGTGCAGCCTTCCCACCTACAATTCAGGTTGGCGATTCAAGCAGAAAACACAATCACCTCTGCGCGAAGAGTTTCTCCAAAAATTAGAATTCATACCCAAAACAATTTTACTATCAAATTCATCTATGCCGCAACATCGAAGTGCTCAGCATTGTACTTCAGTAAATGGGGACATCAAAATAAATATTTTAATTTGGCGTCATATAATCACTTGAAAGGATCGAAACACCAAGCAATTTGGTGATGTAACGATTTGTGTTTACGTTGACTCTTGTATTATTCAAATGATATGACGGTGGAGAGTATATCAGAGTCAACTCGGTAAATAGCTTTACCATAATCAGTATCGTCTTAGGATCCATTAGCTAGCAACATAATTAAAAAATAATAGTGGGGTTGGCAAAAGAAGATGAGAGAATGCAATCAGTAAGTAAAAAACAAGAAGGCACAAATAATCCAAGGTGTGGTGGCCGAACAGCGACAAAATGTAATTTCGTCAAGTAAGGTGCATGACTGCTACCTTGGGTGAGCACTGAAATATAATCACAAAAAAAGTATCATGCTGTTCGTGTAATGCTGAATCGTTTCATGAAAAATCAATGCGAGGAATTTCTTTACATTAGCGAAAAAGAATGTTAAATTAAAATGAAAACTGAGAAACTCAAATATTTTTGGCCCTGTGTCTTTGAGAATTGCCGAATACTTGGAATCTACCAAAATGTAAAGAAAATCTCATCATCATTCGTCATCTCGGTTGCAATTTTTAACAAGAATAAGACAGTGAGAATGATACATGGTTGATGAAATTGATAAATGAATGAAAAATATTTTTCATCTTTCCTGATGCCATATCACATCGTGTCTACTGGGAATACGTGTCCACTTATCAGTAGTGCAGTAGTAAGTTGTAAAACTTATGTTTATGCGAGACATTTGAAGATTGTGAAGTGTCTTCACCGTTATGCAATGATTGACAACTCCACGTGGATAGTGTGTCGGACCGGAAAGCTGTTCTCATACATTACGGGTTTTCAATACAATTGGTAATACCAACAAAATATCACAACAGTTCGATGGGAAAATGGGAGAAAAACTGCAAGCTGAATTGTTTTAGATTTGATGATGAACCTATATAGAGAAAATACAATACAACCACTGTACAAGCTTTTTAGTACTAAAGAGGAGTCAATTGCAATTCATTGAGTGAAACGAGTAATTTCACTGCATTAGATTGAACACGGAAAGGAAAGCAATGTAAACAATGCAGGAAGGCTTCTGGGTGTACAGTGTACATGTATTGCCTGGCACACGGGCAGATAACCTAACGTTTCTTTAGGTATTAGTGCTTCAGATAGCTAGTCAAACAAGTAAGTCACTGTGTTTGTTATGTGAAAGGACCACACTGGTAACGCCAGTGACTCGATAGCTCAAGTAAACTGTTGAAAATTAGGTGCTTTATGGTTTGAAGATGAGTATTAATAAAATGATTGTTTTG
>VICI01001728.1:0-20356 GCA_019593645.1 Akabosia matsudoensis
CAAAATAACAATAAACAAATCAATTCATACAAGAAAGTAGGTCAAATGATGCCAAGAAAAAACATGCCAAAATTTTCGTCTAGAGTTCCAGGCCGAAAGAGACCATGTTTAAATTTTCAGAATACGTGTATTAAATCAAGATGTTTTCACAAAACATGGAATATGTATAAGAAATGGTATAAATTAACCCTTTTCCATACTGCATTTTCTAAAACCATGCTTCTACACTCTATTCCAAATCCTTGTCCCGTAATAATAAAGAATTAAAACAGGCCATGCCTAAAATAACTGCCAGAAACACCGCGAATCAAGACATGACTTCCCCCTCGCAATGCGATTATGTCTCATTTTAAAACCGCAGTTATTGATTGATGGACACTCGTGGTTTTAGAAAAGGTTGAATCTATGCATCATCATTGGTACAGAAATGTCAGGTAAGTAACCGCAGCATCCATTATGCTACAATTTACAATGTACTGAATGCGCGTAAGATTTTATATTCAAGGTGCCATTGAATACCCATGGAATACATACTGGTTTGGTTGTGACCGATATCTTTGTGCTAGTAAACCAGAAATGTAATGTCAAAACTTAGCCTAATCTTTGGAAGGTTGCATCTGTGCAGTTTTTTTATCACTATTTAGCGCTTGCATCGGTAATCTTTCCCTAGTCGTTGAAAAGTACTCACATATTCTGTTTTCCTACTTCTCCTCGACTATTTTCCATTGAAATTTGCTCCTCTTTTTTTCAACATAAATTTAAACAAGTTAGAACAATGTCTTGTGCAAGTACGAAAAGCTGCCAGGCACATTAGATTCATAGGTGGGCTCATCCCGTTGCTAAAAATTTCCTGTTTATTCTGCAAAATATTTCCTCTCATGAAACCACAAGAGCTATTTAATGTTGTTCACCTATTAAATGACTTAAATGCGTTGCCGTAAATTTAATTTATAATCCTGCTAGTATTCAGCAGAACCATGACATGACACATAGCAATAATGCTACAATCAGTAATACTTAAGGCGGAACATGTGCATGAGCATCTTGAAAAATGTTTGTTAACACTACGTCACGTGGTTTCTACGAAGTCTCGAGCAGTTCCTTAACATTTTCCGTTGTACATCAATCCTGATGAGGAAGTCTATAGTTTCCTTGAGCTATAGCTGTTAGTTCTCGGTCACACTCAACTAACTGACAGTGATGTTTTCATGAGTCTGCTCCCTTCCTATACGGTACAAGATTCAATGGAAAATATTCGCAAATCGAATCCTGTTAGTAGCCTTCCCAAAACAACCGAACGATGACGAAGATAATGTAATAACTGGATCCATGCCGGATATTATCCACGATCGTGGCTTTCTGCTTGTTTAAGTATGAATTTTCTGACATTCACAAACACATAGACATAGTGCACAAGTTATTAATGGAAACTAAAACCGCATTTACAATCAAAATTCTGTGATTCGCTCAAGCAATAGAAATGTGTATCTCAAAATAGACAATAAAATATTACACTATACTTGAATTTGCATTTTAGGTGGCTCAGTCATAAAAAATATCTGATCATATATCCGTACGAATATCGGGAAGACTATAGTATGTAGTGCGATGTTTTATATCATAGAAACGAGGGTAAAAGATAATACAAAGTTTGTATTATTATTTAGGCACTCTATTTGTCACTAGGAACCCTTTTCGTTTGAATTTACCTTTCAAATTATCTGGTTTCAGATTTGAAAAATCTCTTTTTGTTAGGAAGCAAAACATGCTGAGTTGTAAAATCAAATACGAAATTTTAAATCAAGGTATCTGCTTACCGTTGCGTCTGACGTTTGTTGCTCATCGTAATGCTGCGCAGCGATAAAATAGGGTAAAGGTAAACTTGTGTAACAACTACACTTGAACTACACTCTGATGACTCCCGAAAATCATGCAAACGACGAGCTCGTATTTGTTCACTCGATGCAGAATACTATTTGTTAGATTTCCAGGATTCGAAGAATCTTAGAAATTTCTAGATAAATTGCTAAAGATTTATTTGACGTAAAAATAAACTATAAAATATTACGTAGGTTCTATTTTCCACTTGACGATCTATGCTTAATTGCATAACACAAAACTTCCCAGCAAATGTGCCTCTAATTGCGTCCGTACCCGAAGAAACGCTGAGCTACCACTGTTTTGCGCACTGATAAGATGCAATGGGGATTACCGAATGAAATGATGTAAACCAGAAATTAGTTGTATGCTTATTTGACTAGCTAGTTTCTCATCCGTATTTTTTACTTGCGTTGACCAAATGACCATTGTTCTCGTAAAAGTACAAACACTTTCAAATCCGAATACAGGGCTAACAAACAAACATACATGTAGCATGTAACAAAAGTCATGCAGTCCATGCTTATAGTAAATAAACATACCAGTGATAGCTAATAAACTGGTTTTAGAACATTTGTTCTGCCAACATGAAACGGCCCATGGGCCAGCACTCAAAATAAAGTATCCAAACGCTCAGGGATATTTTTCAAAACCAGTCATATAACTGGTAGTTAAAATACTTGCTTTGATGCATATTACAGTAAATGTTTTGAGTCAAAACTATGAACTAAACTGACTTAGACGTGTCACGGAATATTTTTGTTTTCAATAAGGGACATATGCCGAGACTATATATGTATGATACTTCTTAGGAGATTTCGAGCATGTTCCAAAGAAATGTCCCAGGGCTATTTTTTTACCAATCTTCAATCATGCTTTCATTAAGTTCATCTACATACTTCGAATGTGTTGAAATGTCTACCAGGTAATAGTACCTATATACACCTATTTTACACGCTGGTAAATAGAATCCATCCATGATTTTTGTTTGTGGTGATTGGTGATGAAGTTGTACCTAAAGTACTTGTCTACAATGGCAACTTAGTTGTTTAAGTACAAAAAATGGCAAAAATTCAAGTTTCGCTGATTGCTTTGATAATAAGTGTTATCCTGGCCAGCATGTAATCAAAGGTTTTTGACGCGAAACTATAATCCCTTTCGCCTCTGTATGTATTAAAACCCAGACTGGTGGAAATCCTGGAATGAATTATTTCCACACGTGGAGTAATTTGCAATTTTATGTTTGTTTGAGGTTCGTCGGTTATCTTGCACATGGAGGGCGTTTACACATACATAAGATTAATTTTGCTGAATCTTGGTATAGGTGTTATGGGTACGACATTTCAGTTCAGTGGTGGAAAGCTATTTTCATGAGATGATCAATGTCTTTTTAGGCAAAAAGCCTCTTTATAACAGGCTTGCTTTGCAAGAAGCTTCTGCTAAGATTTTGCTCGCGAATAATCGTTTGTTGCAGCAACGTGAACCATGCTTACCTACATAATGGTACTTGTAACACGAATTGTATCGTATCGTATAACCTTAAGGAGGATGTGTGATGATTGATGATATCATGACTTCTATCGAAATTCGTAGATCAATTTGTCTCAAGGTGAGCTGGCTATAAAACAGGTTGGGTACCGGTGCCATATGGGGGCACAACAAAGGACCTTCTAACACGTAGCGACATTTAGAGCCTTTCGATACTCTAGACAAAGATAAAATGTAGTGTGTGTAGCATTTATCATTAAAGCATCATCCTTTCAAAAAGAGAGTGATTTAGGTTTATTAGGCCAATAGAAATTTCGAATGATTTTTTTACGTGTCATGAAGGTCAAATTCTATTTCAACGTGATTGATTATGTAGCTGTATCTTAAGGATAAATTATGGATGCATAAGAATTTGCAACCAATGGTTTTTAAAATACATATCTTACTACAAAATACGAATTGTTAAAAAGGTCACAAAATTCTTCTTTTCATCGCATTATGTATCTCATTCATCAACACTTGAACCTCCCTCAACAATTGTACTTCCTATCCTAATGCCACCCTTTATCATTACCGTCACAGAGCACTATGGAAGACTCTGGGAAGATCCCGAAACTTGGAAATATCCTTCAAAATTCGCTGTATATAATATACGTTTTCTGGGCACTTGCCTGAAGCTTATTCAAGGAGACGGGAAAACAATAAAGTTCTTCCAATGATCACCTAGAATAGCGCACTAGGACCCGAAATTGTTGACCTATAGGGCTGAAAAGCAATCATTTTTTACTGAGATGCAGTACTACTCCAGGATTACTCCCCCACGTTGACCAATACCAATTCCGATGAGCGTCCACGGGCGGATATACTGACGAATTCTTCGATGTTTTTACCAACGCAAGGATTTCTGAATTAACCTTTCGAAAAATGCGGTTGAACAGGATTAATGCGCTTTTGTACCTTAAAATGATTATAAATACCTAGTGATAGCGCTAATGGTATATAATTTATAAAGTAGAGAGGGTCTGGAATCTGGGAGGCTGTAAAAGGTTACTGGTCCGCATATATGAAATTTGTACATATTATCGTGTTGCCCGGTAAGAGTAATCTAAAGCATTTATTCTTCTTTTGAAGAGCCAATATCTTCCTATCGAAGCAAAATTCAGTTGAATGGATTGAAGTGTCGACGACGAAATCGAAATGACTCAGCAACAATATGGAAAAGACTTTTTACAGCTAAACCCAATGTATATCCTAACTCTGTGACACTGTGGGAAATCAATAGATAAACTGGGTGGTTGGTAGCATGGAATATAACTCAGCTGCTAAGTTGTCGCAAGGAAAGTCGCATGCGTGCACCCCAAAAGAAATCAGTGTTCCTTGTTTGATCGAGACAAGGAAGAAGATGGAAGGTGCACGTATAAAGATCCAAGTTCCAATACTTTCTCTTACGTTGCAGTTGCAATGTATTTTCCTCATTATGACTGATGCTGTGCTGCGAAAGCTAGGTGGAACGAAGCAAACAGGATATTTGCGAGTATGTACGGATGGAACGGGTTGAAAAGGGAGATGAGATTCTGCAAGGAAAGATGTGGAGAACAGTTTGTCATGCCCTATACCCTGTAATATGCTGAGCCCAGCTTTCACCCGTTTGTTGCTTAAGTTTTTCGTTATGTTTCGTGTTGTGCAAAAAAAATAAGAATGATACACATGTGAGCAAACTGTGAAATGTAGTGAAGGCGTTGTGGAAATGTGAAATGTCGCTGGAATTAGTATGATCACTATACGCTTTAAATATTGAATAAAGGATGGGAATATGGCGATTACTGAGTGTAGGCATTGTTATCTTAACGAAGAGTGAAATCTTTTACAATGAGTATTACGCGCTATTGATGTAGCCCTGAATGTCTGGCGCCTTGAGTGGTTTAAGTGAAAGATGTAGTGAAATGTTGAATTATGGAATTAAGTTGGTTCTGGACCTTCAGCGTGCGAGAAAAGTCGGCAAAATGGAGAGTAGTAAATGTTATCAGACTGAACATCTAAAGATGCCAAACGTGAACAGAAAAACGAAAGAGTACATCATTTGGTAGCCAGCCATTGTAATAAAGGATTCATGTAAATAATAAGTCCCGATTCCGCGACCCTCGCCACATAAGTATTAGTATTTGTACTCAGAGCCTGCGTCTTTATGTGCCCAGTTGCAAATAAGTGAATGACGTCGAATACTACCTCGAGTAATGGAACCGGAAACAATGGGAGTACATCGCGAACCGCCTCCCCCAGCAAGTCCTCCGGATCTGGAGGCGGCACCGTTGTTTCGACAAATGGGAAACCGAATCAGCAGCGGTAATTCAAGTCATACTGCAATGAAAGACTGTAATATAAACATGTATCCGATAGAACTGTTGGATTCCGATTACAGAACGATCCCCATCGTTATTGAAGACAGCTCAAGTGCAACTAAAATTGATGAATATCTCGAGCCAACATCATCGTCTCCGGTGGCAGGTGGAGGAGTTGCTGGGTCTACACCTTGCTCTAGCAATTCTACTCCCGGGGATGCGAATCCCGCGCTGACAAAGTAAGGTGCCCTTTTATCATATCATTTATGAATCGGAATTCTCATAATTTGTACAAGTTTATTATATTGCAAAGCTAGCAAATGAGCGAAGACGCGGTCGCATTTCAATGATCTTGATTTCGGAAAATGAACCTGACTAGGTTTACGTTCACTTGGCCTTTTTGATATCAATTAAATCAGTTCTTAATATGCTACGAAATGGTCATAAGATTACACGTGATCGATCACAATTGGCTGTTACGGTAACAACTAAACTGTTGTCAGGGTTGCATGCAAATATCCAGCGAGACACCATGAGGACAATGGCATACGTCAGATAATTGTACCTCTTCGAAAACGATTTCCACAGTTACTGTGATATTGAAATCGGTTACAATCATGTTATCAAAACAGTGTGGTGGTACCTAAAACTTGCAAAGGTTATCCTTTCCCTCTTGTGCGTACAGGTTTATGTAAGTGAACATTTTATGAGATGATTATTATGAAAGCTTAAGTTTACTGTCAATAACGACTTTTTAAAATAAGCGTTGGCTTTAAACATTATCTTTAATTGTGAGAATGAGAATATACTTATCGAAAAGTTCAGGAAAATATTTTCCCATGATCAAACAAATTCTTGTATTGGATTCATGTGTGAGTATATTCTAATCACATTTTAATAGGCTTTTGAACTCAGCGCAATCATTACAGTCATTATCTAGTGCCCTTATGGAAACATAAAGGTAATCATAGCATTTAACGTTGTGTACGCACATAAAAAGGTGAACATGAGATCAGCTAGTAACGCATTAAACGCTGATTAGCGCAGCGTATTTGAACTATTGGCATTGTCCACTCTCTACAAAGTACTTATTTCCGTAAATGCATTGAAGTTCCTGAGGCACCGTTAGTGGATAGCACACCGTAAATTTTCTACATTTTGGAATGGGTTCGCCTGGATACATGAGTAGTCGCTCGTCTTGGTCATCGCAATGACCACCATTAGTTCCAGCTTGTAGACATGTTTTGTCACTTGGGTTCTGGAAAAAGTATTCGGTGTTGATGTCGCTTGTTTCGTTTCCGTTAACAACTGCATTGGTGCACGAATTAATCTCGCATTTGCCGCGTCGTCGTAGATCGGTTTCGAATACGAACCATTCCCCATCAGCACAAGGTCCCTTGAGTCAAACAAGAAAATTGTAAGAGCAAGACTTACGCGAAAGGATTTGTTCATAGGAATAGTCCGTGAATACCTGAGACCACGCCCAGTAGCATTGGTGCTTCTCTGGGGAATATATCAAGGGTCGAGAGCATTGGTAGTAGTCGCAGTCGCATGCCCCATTTTTGGGATGTCCAGGCACTGCAAAGAATCTCATATTGGGAGGACAGACTCCTGGTCCAGTACTGCCTATTTTGAGTAGTTGCCCGGTGACAACGTGATAGCGAAATTTTGCGAAGTCTACAGGAACGTTGTTTGTAGAACTTGCTATATAAGTTCCCACGTCACTATTGCTTCCACCAGAATTTCCAGACAGGCTAATCAAAGAAATAGGAATGTGATGTAAGTTAATTGGATGCAAAGGTATGTGTGGTTCTGGGGATTCTGGGAGTTGTCCGGACTCCGGTTCTCTAGGTATATCTGGTGCTTTTTCTGAACCGGGAGGAAGGGGGATCAGAAGAGCACTTGGGTTGTTTTCGACGGGAACATTTATGGGCGACACGTCATTTTTGGGTGGCTCCTCAAGGCTTGGAACCAGTGGCAAAATTGTCGGTCCTGATGACGTTTCCGAGACCCCAGACGATTCCTGGTCGATGGATACGGGCTGTATAACGGACGCATTGAAATTTTCTGCGTTGTCCGCAGTGTTCTGTTCAGTTTGGAGTTGGGGCTTAAGCTCCACCTCATTGGCCATTCCATTTACTTCATTGTTATCTGTCGATTCCTTTGCTGGGTTTGTAGTAACTGTTTCTACAGAATCTAGCTCATAAGCTGAATTGTAAGCTGGTAAAGAGTTTATGGTTGCTGTTTCGAAACCTTCAACAGCATTATCATCAGTGCTATTGTCCCTGTATTGATAAAAACGAAACATAGAATATGTGTCTAGATAAAGGTTAGAAGATATCCTCTGCAATCTCTAGTTTTTTCGAACGTGAAAGGAAATTTCTGACGAAAACGGACTTTCACACGGTCATTTCCGTCGGCCTTGACAACTGAATACTATGGGACGATATATGATACAAGAAAGTTCAATAAGTTTAGGATGGACACTGGCTCAACAGCCTGTATCAGGTTGGGAATTATAAAAGAGGACGCTTGAAAGTTTTACAGAATGCTGCAACCTTGGCCAACCTACTGGTTTATCAAATAGACTGAGCTAATCAAACCAAGTAAATTATCTCGAAGAATTGTTACCCTGACTTTCATTGAGAATACTTAACATAGACTGACCGCATTTTGTTTATATGTTAAAACATCTCCGCCTCGGTTCACAAAAGAGAAACCAACTACTTTTATATTTTCTAAATTCTACAAGTTTTTAGTCCAGAAATATCTGGGAATGTATTTAACTAAATCTTAATGGTAGCTAGCGTTATTCCTAAAATTTGCATGTTATCGTAAATAAAGTTTTTGTCCGACTTGTTTAAACGGTTTAGCTAATGTTTCCAGAAATTAATCTTGACAAAACAGGCAAGTAAAGTACGATTTGTGTGTGGGATGTATAAATAGCACCAAAGGTTTATTTATAGGATCAAGATGCGAAATTATTTGTTCCCATGTTACCAACTAGTTCCTAAATTGGTTTGCTCGTGCTCACATGTCAAACTCGTCTAGTACACGTGACTTATCTAACCCCAACGGAGTTTTCGGAACGGAAGTACTTACTAGATCTATCTATTGCGTCATAAATGTTATCATGCTGAACATAAATCAAAATCACACTTACGTAACAATTGGTATCGCGTGACTTGCCATTTCACTGCTATATGAAGCCAACTGGTCAAAGTATAAAACGCTCGGATCAACTGCATCGTGGTAACTGTTAGTAAGGCCTGTCTCATACTGCGGCATACCACTCACATGATTCCAGAAAACACACGCAAAACCGAGAAAAAGTAATTTCCTCAAAACTTCACTTTCTTCAAACATTTTTGTCACTTGACTTGGCAAACCATCCACGTGCTGAAAAAGAACTGAGTTAAGCACACAAACTCACCGTACATGTGTCAAAGCCTAATTCATGACTAACCACGTCAAGTCTTCGAAAAGGATCTATTTATACAAATGAAACTGTGAAGCATCATCAATCATGCATTAGGTCACAAGTTGTGAATTGTGTTGAATGTCAACGAAATCCTGGCATACAAGTTGTCACCCCTAATGCTTACATGAGCATTGTTGCATTTGTTTTGTTACTGTGTATATGTATTATATGAAAAATCGTGTTTTGCAGTCTAACAGCTTCATACAAACGGCAACAGTGATTTCAAATAATTTAATGCGACATAAGTACCAATTTAAATGAAATTACTCTCACATCTTATGTAAAATCTACATACGCAAATGTACAAATATGGAAAGGATTAGAGATTTTATTGGAGCTTCAGATGGAAGATGTGTAATCACTGTTTTATGAGTTCACATTGAAACAACAGGTAGGAGGAGCAACATTGTTTATTGAGAGGTTAATTGACGAAACATAATGACTACAAAACAAATTTGCATGAATCAATACAATATAGATTTCTATACATTTCGGTGAGACGCATGCAAAGTGTACACTTACTTTGCGCAATCTGATTGATTACAATAGAACACACACGATAAAATACATAGATATATAATGTAATTTACAGCCTCAACTTCTGTGACAGAAAGGTGTTTTTCATATTTACAGCATACAAGTCGTTGAAGTTAAAAGTAGCCGCTCGTCGAAACAAGTAAATGTCTTTGTTTGGCATTCGTTTCATTTATAATTATACCTATCGAAGGAATTAGACACTGTACTTAGTGGAGTTAATTACTCAATAACGCGCGTCTGTAATACCTTTTTCACATAATGAGTCCAATGAGTACATGGTATCACTGTACGCTATGTTAAGTTCAAAATTGGATTATTTGTTGGATTTCATTTGTCTTCTGTAATAGTAAATTCCCAGTCCGTTCATTTTTTGCAAAATGGGATGTCTGTTTTAAATTTCAATGAGAAGAAGCGCATTTGTGAGATTGCTCATGAGAAGCTCAATGTAGCTCATGGGAGTACTCTTGTGAAAAGTAAACAAAGAACCGAACGTAAAGTACACGGGCATCTCGGAGGTCATTTGAGCCCTTGCCAGTTGCCGTTGCCTCCTTGTTTGAAATTTGAATGGTTGTTGAAACACTCCCTGCCACTTGTTACCAACCAAGGTCTTGCTTGTTTCATGGATAAAAACTAGGCCACGGCAATATATTATCATGATAAGAGCTGCGTTGAACAGTATAATTGGAAAGAAAATATATATAATAATAGGTACTAGTCTAGCTCCCTTGACAGTAAACCACGATACTTGGACCAGAAGAATTTGTGCAAGAGTAAGATAGAGGGAGAGGATGAGTCGGCTTCCTACAAGTATTTGTTGATGTGCAAGTCGAAGGTAACGATAGTAACGGACCAAAGTCTGGACTTGGGTAATTTGAGACAGAAGTTGAAGAGAGAATTTATAGGTGCGTAGGATATAATATGACATTAGAGCGCTTATCGAAAGGGTCCGACAAAACTCGTACGCTCCTAATAGGCACACAAACCCGCGATACATTAAGAAAAGTCGCGAGAAGCCTTCAACGGGAATTCGAAGGTCGTTGAAAAGCGCGATGATCGGATCCACTTGAAGATAAACTGCGCATCCCGCAAGAAAAAAAGGTCCAGGTATGCAAACGGCTGATATGGTTAACCCTAGCATGAAGTCTTCCAAGGAAAGATAGCTTTTGAAAAGGTGGGCATATGAGCGCAGTACCAGAACAGCTTTTACAGGATACCGCCTGACAAGTTTCAAATGAAAGAACTGGAGTTGATTTAGGCCACACGCAAGTTCGCTGGATGAAATGTGGAGAATAATGCACATGGCCCAGTGTAAGGTTGTTGCAGATGCAATCATGAGGAAAAATAGCATCGTCAACTTCTCGGAAGTTTTTTCCCCACGAGCGCTCGGCTCGACCTTGTGGGATTTTGAATAATGCATAGTTGTGTAAAACAAAGGGTAGCAAAAGGCAAATAAGAAAATGATTATCCCCATGGTGTACCAGTACACCAGACGACCTCGTCGATTGTTCCAGGACTGGAGATAACCAGTTTCTGGACTCCAAGATAGTATAGATTTTGGCAGGAAACAGAAGGCGTAATGATTGATGTCTATGGCAAAACGAATCACTGGAGTTAACATTATCACTGTCTTGTATTGCCCTTGAAGCGATATATGTATAAACAAATGTTTGTGACCCGTGTTCCGCTCCCTTAACGATATACACAACTAAACCATACCCTGAAATTAGATTGTAAATAGTGAAATGCTTCATATCTTTGACCATGTCATATGAATTCTAAATTACGGTTTATATAACCTATTATGGTGTTCGTTAATAACAATATTTTCAAAAACCATAAATGAAATTGAAATGGGATAATTCGATTAAAGTCTTTCGAAAAACTCTAATTGAAAATCCTGCAACACATCCTATTATTTGGCCACGGGCTGAATCGACTGAATTGGACATCGTTCAATGTGCTCAGCAGATCAGCTACTATTCGCGTAACGCAAACCAATCATCGAAGTTTGAATGCAGTGGAAATTGTAGATTGACGCATTTTAATATGCGATTATAGTTTAAAGCACGAGATAGCTCAACATGGGCTTGCCTTCCAAGCCCCGTTTCAGGCGTATTTTTTTGCATACTATTACTACTAGTAAGGAATACTCATTTATAGTCTGGACGAAGGAAAACAAAAAATAACATTGCAGCGTGTACCTCTGTATTACCAAACAATGCATTCAGACTCTATGAGTGTTTACAATTCCGAAATTTTGTTAGCTGGGCTCAAGAATGATAGTTAATGCAAATGATTTGTTGAAACGTGATAATGCGGAGAGTATAAAAAGACCACTAAAGGCAAAATAAGTTTAACTTTTGATAATTTTTCTATTGGAATAAAGACGAGTGTCTTACCACACGAAAGCTTCCGGCCAATGAATAGTCATGAAAATTGTATACCTTATGTAAGTTCTTTATTGTTATGACAGCCTAATGTTGCTTCCTCACGAAAAGAAGACAAACAATGCATTCAGACTCTATGAGTGTTTACAATTCCGAAATTTTGTTAGCTGGGCTCAAGAATGATAGTTAATGCAAATGATTTGTTGAAACGTGATTATGCGGAGAATATAAAAAGACCACTAAAGGCAAAAGAAGTTTAACTTTTGATAATTTTGCTATTGGAATAAAGACGAGTGTCTTAGCACACGAAAGCTTCCGGCCAATGAATAGTCATGAAAATTGTATACCTTATGTAAGTTCTTTATTGTTATGACAGCCTAATGTTGCTTCCTCACGAAAAGAAGGTAGCCATTTCGAGCAGTTTTAAGGCTTTATGGGTTTCGTTCGTTTCCTTCAGTCAGTCTGCGTTCACGGACTTCATTTATCTCTTCTCTGTAAATTTACACATTCAAAAACTTATTATCCAAAATGGTCTGGTTTTTTACAGAATGTCTGGATTAATCCTATTATTTATCAATAATCCTATAAATTATTCATGTGTCTTTTTCTGATAAAAATTAAATCTTCAGGAATTTTGATATCAATCGTCTTCGCAATAAACTACCGATTTCGATTTTGACCGAAAACTGTACAACAATTTTGACCGAAACACATGAGTTCATGCATTTGCGATATCTACGAATTTCTTTTTTATCCTATTTTATCACATTTATCATACACACGCTTTATCTATCTTTATACGGGTAGTTAAATGTAAACGGTTAAAGAATAAAAAAATAATTTAGTTTCATGAACGTAGACTGTCATACAGTGCTACATACTGTATACTCAACTGTGTTGCCTATGATTCACTTTTATGTCGTCACATTTGCGTGCATACTTACGTTTATGAGCTTTAACTACAAACTAGACTCGGAATGAACTATGGTCTCCAATTGTAGTCCTTCAGTTTTACGTTGTCGTAATAATGGTATTTACTGTTGTCATAATTTTTTGTCAAGTTAGATGTTTTTTCACATTCACATTATTCATAGCCGCTAGGGCATGTGCTATTTGTTTAGGAGCTTGCAGAGAGTAAATTGAATCTCTTGACCGATTGCGATGGACTAGTTAGACATCAGACAGATATTGCAGAACTGGAATCGTATAATCTTGTTAAGTTTTCGGAAGTACATTCCGGCAGTAGATAGAAATAAATGTGGTCACGAGCCTTGCTTATGTCTTCAGGTGAGCCGCTGGTTGAGTTGAGCTTCATTGCGTTTGCTTCTCTTGGTATTTAGCATTGTCCAGTCCTGATATGAAACAGCTCTCGAGAGCTGTCTGTTTGTCTTAAAGGAAACTTTGTTTTTTGCCATTTGTCCGAAACTGTTCGTTCGTTCCGAAATTTTCATAATGCTTAACTGAAGTTGAATCAAAATGCAAGATTTAAGGAACAAAAGTAATCCAGGTGAATCCAAACCTGAAAAAGACAAAAAGTCCCCGAAAAGATCTCAGCAGTCTCCGGAAGCCGCAACAAAATCGTCATCGAGTAGCCCGATATTCAGCCCATCACCGTCTACATCAAAGTCGGCGTTATTGGGAAACTTTCATAAAACGAAAGTAATCTTTCAGGATCATAATATTTTGCTTGACCCCTTTTATGGAGGATTTGCCGTAAACTCATCTATTTGTGACGATAAAATTTCGAACGAACATAGCTCCGTGGCTACGTTAGCCCCTCCGATTGGAAGTGATGACGGCCAATCAAGTAGCCGTAGTGATCTTACCGGCAGCTGTAGTTCCAGCAGTTCTGCATCATCTACATCAGGTTCAGAATTTGACGATGTTGGTGCCTCGGGTGAAAGGAGTGCACCTGAAGTCAGTAATGATAGAAATGAGGCTACTGGAAGGTCCGCGTCGGGAACTAAATCAAGTACAATAAGAAGATGGAAAGGTCCAATTATATCTGGGGAGCTGATAGCTAGATATACCCCTAAAAGAAGTAGATTAACTGGTAGAGAACGAAAACGCCTTCATTCCAATGCTGATACTTTTGGATCATCCCTAAAGAAACGACTCCCCATTGTTGTTCTCACTACTGGAGAAGAGGATGAATTTCCGGGAGAAGAAATATTAATTGCGAGCAAGGAAGTTTCTAAAACGCCGGACGAAGATGTTGAATTCTTCCAGGGCACATCCATGCGACACGAGAGCCTAACTGAAGAAGAGAATAATGCAAACTACGCCGGATTTCCAAAAAGTTCATCAGATACTAAATGGAGTGGGGGAAATCAAATACGTACAAGGCTTGGAACAAGTCAAAGCCAGCTCATACCAGATTCCAAAGATGTTTTTGAAAGTGATCCAGATTCCCCAAGAAAGTTAATGCTAGACGCAAAGTCTACAAGAGCTTCCAAAAGGTTGGTTATACATGTATTGTAAGCATTAATACCGTTATTTGTTTAGCTTGCTTTTAAAAATAGGTAATAAATATTAGCATTTTCATAAGATTCTTTCGGTCCTTTTCCCTCTTTCGCATTTTCGCATATGTAGTAGTTTACCTAGTATTCAGATGGGACAGGAAAATGTCTGAAACCTTTATTCTCAAAATAGGTCCAGTTTGAAATGGCATAGGTATAGGTATGTATTTAAATTCTATTCGGGGCTCAACATGAATCGAAGCCGAAGGTTCCTGTCAGTTGAGATAAAATGGCTGTTGATGATCCGTGTATTTGAATAGTCTAATAAGTCTGTACTCCTATTCTATGATGTTTTCGACATTATTTAAAACGACTATTGTACCTCAGGGTGTCAAAACACGGTCAAAATAGATTGTGTACAAATGGCCCAAAACTTTCCGTATGAATGTGGATATCTTTCCAATTTTTTACGCAATAGTTGGTAAAATGGAAAAATCTTTGTCGATCGTCAATGAGATTTCACTCTCGTTTTTACCAACTGTACAGTACAACAAAAATAATTATGAGATCAAATGTCAAAAATTAAAGTTTAATTTAATACAACTGGAAATTTAAATGTAATTTATTTCCGGAAATGCGGAGTAATGAGTCTGCCATATCAGTAAGATCAGGATATTATATTTTGAATCGCAAACTAGTAACAAAAAACAAACAGCTAGGAACTGTTCCCAAAATCTTGAATGTGTTTACATCTTCCGAAGGTTTCCGTTGCCAAAATTATTTCAGCCTACACACACTGCGTCTCTGCGATACAAACACAAATTTTCTGGTGCGGCTTGAGTCTTTCAAAACAAGGTTTCTCTTTCCCTTTGTTGTTCATTAAAATACTTCATCACGGGTTTATGAAATACTTGATGAACTGAAGACTCGAGCAAAACTTGGTATACTGCACAACTGTAAAAACGGGTTGGATCCAAGTGCCGTAAGTTACATCGAGGCATGTGCAAAACACTCCCACACCTTCAGATATTTCAGTCTTTTCCTTTTTACTTGGAGTCGCATATATGTGTTGTCTTGTTGTGAATGACTTTTTGATTCATTGATTCGGTTCGCAGCAAAAAGTGGGATGACAGTCGGTAAAGTGCAAAATGCCACGTCTTTGCCAGCCATGCCATTCCTTTTTAAAAACTGAATTGCTCTTATTTTTTTATTTAATCAAGATAATTATCTAAGAATGAATGAACGAGGTTGAACATCTTGTTCGGTCATGCGATATGTGCACATAGGTAACTTGCTATGTTTGACTCTGACATTTTAAACATTCAGTCCCAACTGCTTCTCATCATAATCATTCTCGTTCCAGTATTATAAAAATACAATACAATTGTATGAGCACACGGCATCCTAGCAAAGAGCACTCTTTACGGAGAAAACTTTTAGGCAAAAGTCCTTGCAAAAATGTAACGAAAGAATCCGTTGAGAGTTCTCCCTCGTTTCGTATAGGATCAGTGTGTTGATGTCGTTCCGCACTCGGAGTTGTTGCCTCGTGTAGAAGATCGTAAAAGATCTGTTTACCTTATAAAAATAACGGATACTGTGAAGAAGGCCTACATACTAAAAATCTTGTAGCCATTTGTACGCTTTCCCATGCCTGGTTTAGTGCAACTCTAGCTGTGCAAGCAGTTGATTGTTTGGAGAAAAGCGTTAGTCCAACAAGCAAAAGATAGTGGCGCATCGAGTTGTGTTTTTCGTTTTTGGTGCTGCCGTCAGTAACTATATGTTTGGGTCCTTCCAAATATTATTTAAGTAGATATATGGAAGTCATTTCGAAACCTAAACGTTCAATATTTGGATTGTGGCAATGTGAAATATTTGTTCATAGGGACGTGACTGATGCGTATTGACTCATAGGGATCTTTTGTTTCCCGAAAGTAATCACATTTATATTCATGTTGTGTAGTCTGGGCAATACAGAGAATGTGTAATGTTCCGAATGTGTACACGAAATTACTTTCAATACTCATTGTCATAGAGATAATCTGTTCCAGATGTTGCCCAATTTTCAAAACGCCGATGTCGTCCGAGTTGAGAGTTCGAAAGCAGCTCATGATGAGGGACCTTATTGTGCTTATGGGTACTTTTTAAAGAGTGAATGCTATGAAATCCTTTGAATTGACACTGTGTCTTTGTGAAGTTTTTGTACTTGCACACTCTCACAAAATGACTACTCCAGGTTCACTTTATGGTAGGCACCACAACAATAATAGTAGTAGTCAGAAGTCCGTGCATTCCACTAGTTCATCAAGTGGAACCGGAAGTGTCCAGAGCACTGGGAGCGGTAGCAGTCTAAATGAAAACAACCATGATAATAGTGACTACTTCAATGATATAAAAGGATCACAAACGGGCAAAGCTATAAATTATCATTTAAGTACCTTTGAAATCCCAGTGCATCGAGATGTCATCGTTGGGGTGTCGTCTCCGGCGACCAGTATTATGGGAATTTCAGATATCACGAATTCGCAATGCTATACGCATATAGGGGACTCCGGCAACGGTCTCGATGAACTCGAAATCGGACACTTAAGCAGCTCTCCAGATGTGGATTATAACGCAAGGTATTCCTAAGCAATTTTGTTCTTCTCAAGTCATTGCGGTGATATTAGTCAAAACATTTCACTAAAAAGTACATGTCTTTGGCGTAACGTTATTAAAATCATAACCCTAAACCTATTGGGAGTTAGATCAGAATAAAAATTTGAAATTGAGGGGAGTCATGTTCGTAGGTTTTTTCATGTATGTAGTGCAAGCAAATGCAAGTTACGAAAAGATCACGTTACCAAACGAAATGAGTTGAGGCGGACTCAAATCCAGGCTTACCAACATCCAATGGCATGTTCTAAGGTGCGGTTGGTGGAATTTCTCCAGGTTGTAGCAACTGATCTGCAGATTATTCCGAACTATTTCTTTCCCTTGGCGATTTTCGAAAAGGTGACTCGAAGCCCGCCTTCTATTCCTTGTCGCTATAGCACAGCTATAAGGGTAGTAAAACAGTATATGTTCTGTTTATGGGATAACGGAAAACATGAGATACACGTGAACTTCAAAGACACAAGGCTTATAGGGTTGACCAACAAAAGGCTAAAACATTAACATTATGCATAAACGAGACCAATCTGACGACTTTCAAGATCCTCGCTTCTAAGAACATCTTAAGGGCGAATATATATGTATCTATCTCAAATCATCGCTCGAAAATTAATACCTACCTGTCTCATATTTATTATTATTTTACGTGCGATTTGCTGCTTCGTATAATGTTCAATTCAACTACTCATGCAACTTTACCTGTGTAGCCGCGATGATTTTTGCAGAGAGCCAAAAGAACGGCAATTTTAAGCTCGAAGTTGTGAGGATCTAGTTCTGTTGTATTATTTACGGCAAGTGTTCGTTGCAAACGAACACGATCATCTTTTTTTATGGCACGGCTGGTGCTGATCTAATACCTCTTATGCAACAGCACTACACATGAAAGGGGTTAGAGTAATGTAACGAAACTGCTCAAAGTGGCAGCTGTTTTATTCTGTATAAACCTTTGAATGGCAGAAAACCAGGTCCACAGGCAGCATTAGATGTACTACAACCAAAAGCAATCAGTCTTACGTCTAGTTATGGCATGGCGCATCTATTTTATAATAAATACGATGAATATGCGTATCTTAAAACCTTTTAGTTCTTTAAGAAACAAGCAAAAAAGCACAATGCTCATTCTTGACTGCTATAACAACCAGCATAAGCTAACAAAAATTTGTAATGGGCGATGTGGACGTAATTTGGGAGATTTCAAGTTTGTGTTATTCGCAAAATGGTTATTGCTTTATTGCGACGAATTTTTGTTGGTTACACCAGTTCTGTGTCAAGTCTTCAAATTTAAGTTTTCTGCTTGCTTTCATATGAACCTTACGCTTAGCTTATCCTTGAAATACATCACATTATTTGGAAAGATCGCGAGTATTTTTAAGGTTTTGATAATTGTGCTACTGTAATGGCAATGGAAACTGTCGTAGTGCATGCGGTTTGAACCAGATCAAGGATTTGTCGTGAAGCAAGTTAAACCCTGTCTATTGCAACAGTTGTTGGTACTGCTCAGGGCCGTGCCGTTGCGTTGATTACTTTTGTAAGAATTTCCTTTCTTTTGTCTCATCGTACAATTTGCCTTAATCAGTTGTGTATTGTGAAGTATACGCCAAAAATGTAAAGTTGTACAGACCGACAAATTTAAGACAATTGTAGCTAAACTACCAATTGTCCGTTTATTACTGTCGTTTATAAAGTGAAAATTACATACATAAATTGTTACTTGTTGAGAACGCTGTGTCAAATATTATCGGATGTCGTATTAAGGTGGATTGGGTGTGTACAAGTGGTAGCTGAAAATAGCATGTTGTATTGAGTACGTACCATTTGTATACTATCAGCCAGAACATTATTTCAACCATCAATATCGCTCAAATCTTCTTGGAATCCAGTTATAGTTGAACAAGCGTGGTTGCAACTTGCACGCTTAAGCGAGTCACTGTCTTTCAGCTGAACTCGGTAATGGAAAAAAAATTTATCGCCAGGATAGTATCAAAGCAAATTCCAGAAAATCTATAACAATGCCTTGAGTTCAAAACGTTTTTCAATTTCTACGAAATATTACCATAGTAGTAGAAGCGCTTTACAAGAGCCCACTACACACTAGCTCATGGGGAAATTATGGTGGAACACGGTTTGAGTTTGCAGTGAGTCTATATGGTATTTTATTCCAGTACCAAGGCGATCATTCCTTGACAATTGGGGCACGGATAAGATAATTCATGGATTTTTGCACATAACATACCAAGGTCCATGTTTTGTCGGTGCAACTCCAGCCCAAAATCGCAGCGGTCGTAGTTACGATAAGATCATAGTATGAATAACATGGTTTAAAGCAGTCAGTGGCTTATGTAAAGGCAAGCTCCCCGCTATTGAAATAAAGCGAAAACAAAAACAGTTTATCCATGCTTCAAATGCCAACACCAATTTTGAAGTTATTGATTAGCTTAGCCCTTCAATCCACCAAATGACAACTCCAGAAAGTCAATCATCTTGTTCTATTGCATTAGGTCGCAACAGTTTTATCAAAGCAAAGATAACAATGGTGCTATTCATGTATTAGCCTCGTCGAGTATAAAACATACATGGAATAAATTATAAGGCTTTAAGTTAATCAGTTTAAAAGGATGATTAAGTATCCAGTGATATCTAGTGTTTTGTGACAAGAAAAAAATATGTGAACGAGTTCGTTTGCCTTAACTTTCTTCATTATTTGCGTCTGCCTACAGTCTGTAGATAAGAAGGGCAATACACATACAAGATTAGAAAAGAATTTCGCCACGTCGGCAGTTTTGACGCAGAAAGAAGCAATAAAGTAAAAAGGAGGATGGTTGTATAGAAGCGTCTTAATCTCGTGATGAGAAACGGGACTACAATAGTCTATTAATTGCAACTAAATACAACCCTCTAGAATGGATGAGCCAAATGATAATAATTCTGAACTAAAACAGCAGCAAAATGCGAGTACAGGGACTAAAGGAGGAAGTAGTCCTAGTAGCCCATTTGAGCTACGAAGACACCGCAGTTTCTATGACAGCAGTGGAAACAGTACCCTTCACCACGCGCAATCGGATAGAAGACGTGCGAGTACTAAAGCAACAATGAGTAAAAACAGGCCTAGCACTCAGATTTTAAATTTCTTCCGAAGCC
>VICI01001729.1:0-20341 GCA_019593645.1 Akabosia matsudoensis
CATGTAACAGCGGTCAGGTCAAACAGTTTCCTTCAAACCAAAAAAATAAAAATTTTGTTATCCATTAGATTATGTAGAATGCATTGAGTGTTCCTCTCTAATTCTATCTTACTCTAAGCGTTTACGTCTGTTTTTTCATGTGATTTTCCAGAGTTTTTACACAATGGATTATTTCCACATTAGTATATCCAAGATTCGTTTAGCTAGCATAGTTTAACCTGCCTTTGTTTGCAAACTATACATTTAAAACCATTCTAGGTTCACTGAAGTTGCAAGTTACTTATCTTCTGTTAATTCACAGTTGTATTTTTTTACTAATTCTGTAAAATATAGATTCCTGCTGTTAGTGGTAAGAACCAGATTAACGCTGCAAGTGCAATGCCGAGTGCTGCAAACAATGCGGGTAGGATTCCAAGAGCCACCCGAACAACCCAGTTAGCCCCTCCAACAGTAAAAATTCCTGAACCAGTGGAAATGGAGGATCAAAACATGGACATTTCTTCACATGTGAACGGTGGGGGCACTGTTACTAGAGCGGATCAAAATCAATTGTCCAATACAAATCCTGCATCGAGAAGGAGAAGTAATGTAGTAAAAGAAGTGGAAAAATTGAAGAAAAATCGTGAGGAGAGACGTATGAGGCAGGCAGAAATCAAGAACGAAAAGGAGAATTTAATGAACATGGATCCAGGGAATCCTAATTGGGAGTTTTCAAATATGATTCGGTGAGATTTCCACTTTACCCAAGTACATTATTACTTCCTGTTAGCTGCGTGATTTAAACATGCTTAAAATTTTCCTTTTGTAGTGAGTATCGCAATAATTTGGAATTCACTCCACTACGAGATAATGATGCGGTCGAAGATCATCAAATTACTGTTTGTGTAAGAAAGCGTCCAATGAACAAAAAAGGTAAGTTCGCTATATCAGTATAAAACTGCTTAACATAGGCTAGAGAGCATTGAGTACACTTTATCATCATCTAGAAAACACAAGGAAGGAAGTAGATGTGATAACCGTGCCTAACAAAAACCAAATTATTGTCCATGAGCCGAAACAAAAGGTGGACCTGACGAAATATCTTGAAAATCAACACTTTCGTTTTGACTATGGATTCGACGAGACATGTTCGAATGAAGTTGTATACAAGTAAGACCTTGATAATTATATTTTTGAGTCCGCAAAGTACTCAGATCTTGTAATAATTGACAATCCTTTCTCAGATTCACTGCAAGACCATTAGTCCAAACGGTATTTGAAGGGGGTATGGCTACCTGTTTTGCTTACGGTCAGACTGGGAGCGGTAAAACTCACACTATGGGAGGTGATTTTAATGGCAAAACACAAGACTGTCAGAAAGGTATCTATGCAATGACTGCAAAGGACGTTTTCCGGTTTCTCAAAATGTCACAGTATAGACAACACGGCCTTTCAGTGTCCTGTAGCTTTTTTGAGATATACAGTGGCAAGGTAGGTCTTAAGTGATGGCAAGCTTAGTGGTTTTTTTATGCTGGGAATTTAAATTTTACCTTGACTTTACCTTTCTCTTGCAGGTGTTTGATCTTTTGGCTAACAAAGCAAAACTGAGGGTTTTAGAAGATGGAAAGCAGCAAGTGCAAGTAGTTGGTCTTCAAGAAAGAGCAGTTGAATCCGTCGAGGAGGTTTTAAAACTTATCCAAGCAGGCAATGCAGCAAGAACGTCTGGACAGACATCCGCAAACTCGAATTCATCGCGATCACATGCAGTTTTCCAGATTGTACTTCGTCAAGCCCAAGGAAGAGTTCACGGAAAATTTTCACTGATAGATTTGGCTGGCAATGAAAGAGGTGCTGATACATCGTCCGCAGACAGGCAAACAAGAATGGAAGGAGCTGAAATCAACAAGTCGCTGCTTGCACTAAAAGAGTGTATCCGTGCTTTGGGAAGGAAGGGTGCTCATCTTCCCTTCAGAGCTAGTAAACTTACACAAGTGTTACGAGATTCCTTCATCGGCGAGAAATCGAAAACATGTATGATAGCTATGATTAGCCCAGGACTGAGTTCTTGTGAGCACTCGCTCAACACGCTCCGCTATGCAGACCGTGTGAAAGAGTTGGCTGCTCATGATCCACTTGAGCAGAAAATGCTATCGGTGCCTGAAGACGATGTGGAAACTATGGAAAGTGAAAGCGATCTTGCTCAACTTCGATCTCTCAACGTAAGTGCTGCAAATATTGGCTTATTTTGAGCGTGTAGAAGATACTTTTCGGTGATTTATAATTAAATGTGATGATTGTGTAGGAAGGGGAGATATCAGGGGAGTTACTGACATTCCATGAGACTATTTCTAAAATGCAAGAGGCTGAGGATGAAATGGTGGAGTACCACAAAATGTTGATTGAAGCCAATGCGCAATGGATGGCTAAAGACAAGCTATTGTTAAGTATGACCAACCAAGTGGAATACGATCAAGAAGGTAAGCTTGAAATCAAGATTGGAGTCTTTACTAATTATTATAGTTTGAGGATTAATGGTAATGTTCCATTTTCTATTACTAGCGTATTCTCAACAATTGGAAGAGCAAATTCTGGAGAAGATAGCCATGCTAACTGAACTACGTAATAAAGTGGCTAAATTTCGAAACTATGTCACAGAGGAAGAGACTATGTCGAAGAAGATGACAAACAGTGCTACACCAAGGAGGTAAATTTGCAACGGCGTCATGCACCTATGATCAACTCACCGATTACATCAATCGATGAATTTGATTCTTTGTGTCTTCGACTAAACTTAGTTGTACCTAGCTTACCTCATTTATCCTCCTTAAGTGATTGACCGTCAGATTACTATCTGTTTTACAGCTATTCCAGGCGTAAATACTAGCCATTGCAGTCTGATTGCCACTATCCTTCAGTCACTTCCCTATTTGATCCCTAAGAACTTCCTCCTCGTCGTACTTAATTGTACTCTTCTATACAACTTCTTTTCTACGATGTAATAATTAATTTTGCTATGTGTATGATTACCATTAACTTGCCTATTGTGAGAAGTCGTCTCATGTCTTCTAGCCTCAAGTAATTCCTGAAGTGCTGCTTGCGGCACCATCGTTTATAATGCAACCAATCATTTGCTTTTTTGATATTTGTAACTGCGCACAAGTGGATTAGTATTCTAGAATAAAAATAATTTAATCTCGTATTGTGTATGGCGTATAAAAGTTAGTGGCGCAGTTTCTACAAAATATGAATTCATCTCAAATATCCTTGACCTGTCGATATTTTGTCTCTTTTTGGGAATACACACTACCTACATTGATAACTGCGTACATCAGTGCACTGTCATGAATATGTACTGATAAGAAGCATTAGGTATGGTATTCGAAACGATCAAAACAAAACTTTTTTCCTCAATTTTGCATCTGCGCAATGGTTGTTAGGAGTTTGTGATCCGTACAGCAAGCTCCGCTTCAGGAATGTGCCCTATTTGCTGCTGCTGTAAGAAATCGATATTAGTCTCTCCTAAACTTAAATTAGTCTACCATAACCTGATGTTGATATTAATATAGCCGGTGTAAGCTGCTCTATGTGGCGAAATTTAATTACCAAACTATTCTTATATAGAAGTACCTTAGCTGAGAAACGGAATTGGTACGAGGGGTAATAAGTGAACAGTTTACATAGGGCGAAACAATGCGCATAATATATCAATTGTGTTATTGTGCAGCGAACATTTTTCTCAAGAGTCAGAGCCCGCGGTTCCAAAACATTGGTGTCCAGTGATATTATCGTTTGAAGCCGACTAAATTTTGGCTCGGTTAATTAATACTGCGCACACGTTATTCTACATCGATGAAAACGAACGAAGCAAAGGCTCGCTCTCAACTGCTTTAGACATATGTATCCAAAACTGAAGTACCGAGTTCTATTAAAATTAAGTCTTCTAAATGATGTGATTAAGGTGATTATTAGTACGCACTGTGCATTTATCTGGATAAAAATTTATTTCCGCTAGCATTTCCTTTGGTCTGAAATAGTTAGGTTTACAATCCAATATTTTCGCTCTCACATATTTTGTTCTCGCTCATTCCAAAGTTTAGCCTTGCATGGTCGTATTACTTTTACTACTCACAAGGTATTTCTACTTTACTTTTTTACACGATTCTCAGTTTTTTATACTTGTCCTGCCCAGGGATTGTTTTTAATGAGTTGTATGTAAGTTGTAGTATGATCAGTCACTTTGTTTTATTGCAAAGGGTCCAGATTAAAAATGTTCACCAAAATAATAAATTAATTGAAAGCAAGAGAGAGAAAAAGAGATGTAATATTTAATCTAAGTAAAAATAACGCTTAAACAAAGATGTTGTTTGTAGAGAATATACCTTAACTTAAAACTGAGACAATGCTTTTTACTAATTTTTTACATTTGACAGTTATTAGTCACCTATCTATGCAGAACTTGGCTGTTTTATTATCGTAAACGATAAATACAATATTATGTGTTAAGAGTAAGAGGTTTTGCGTTAAAAAACCATGTAACGGTAAACACAATAATAATAAAATTGAAACTGAAACACGGACCAAGTTTCTTTTTCCAATTTATTTCCACATATGTAGCATTCATTATATTATATATGTCATATCGCAATTAGTTTAATAAATAAAAAATGCATTTGCCTAAATAACAGTACCAACGCTACATTTCAAATTAAAGTTGCGCGAAAGTTTCACAATGAATTGTGCACTACTATTGAAATGCATCATCTACTCATCATGTATAGAAATGACATTTTACTAGTGGAATAGAAGAAGCATATTATGTCTAAACCAAACGTAAAATTCTAACCAACAAAATCACAAGGAGCTCGAGCGTGCTTTAAGTTAAAGTATTGATAACTTTGATTGACAAAACTATTTAAGATAACGTAAATTACACTCAAAGAAAATTAAAAACTAAATTGTAACATAATATGTGCTTAGTTAGGGTATGGCAAATTGCACATTTTCACATTAAACTACTTCTTGTCCATTGATACAAAATTGGTAAATGATTTGGGCAGTTGAGTGCTAGTGCAATGCACTTGATGGGTTCTCAATGCTTGAATCAGGCGTTATAACAGAATTATTTACAAATTCATAGCGATTGCATGATAAATTCCCGAATCTCGATACACTTAGCGCCCCAATCGTCCTGACTTGGCGTCTGTCACGATACCCCAAACGTCAATCAAAAAGTCATCAGTAAACCCAAAGGATTCCAGTTCCGAATTATCTACTGCTTCGGCTAGCTCCATTGTATTAGATTTACTCATTGCCATCTCGTATATTTGAGTAGCTGTAAAAAGCATTTAAGGTTCATGAAACCACAAAATAGCAAGGAAATAATTAAAGATTAACTTCAACATACCAAGATCCACATCATTGATTCCCATAAAGTTCTCCAGCAACCTGTTGATACTTTCTATTGCAGTTGATGAGATATCATCGGGCTTTAGAAAGAAAAATAATATCGTTTTTAAATTCAGAATATGCAATAAAATTGCACCATGTTTTTCAGTATTGTAAGACTCACCGCTTGTTCAATTTGTGCAGGCCCATTAGATCTGAATCTCAGGGTTTCCTTCCCACTGCCATAACTTTTTCCTTTGTTGCCTTTCTTGTTATCTGACTTAGGTCCAATGTTCACTAGAAGATAGACACGAAATTCTGACCTCAGATTGTGCATCGAGCAATACGAACTAATATCCCATATCAATTTATGAACTTACTAAATCCGGCTTTCAAAGGTTCGACGAGCCGAATTGTGAACGTTTTGCCAACCGGTATGGATTTGAGATATTTAGCTACTTCTACATGCCTCCATCCTACCAAGTTCTCTGAATCAATGCGTTCAATATGGTCTCCCACTTGAATGACTTTACTTTTGTCTATAATCGAATCTTGTTTGATTCTTTTAATAAATGCGTAGCCATTTCCGTTGTCAGTTATGGTCAGGCCAAGTGCTTCTTCTGTTTTGGTCACTTCCACCTCCTTCTTGGTTCCTTTTCGATGAACAAAAATGAAATCGTCCAGGCAGAGTTGAGCACTCAGCAAATTTTCCATGTCAATACGATGCGTGTTCAGAGTACAGAAAAGTATCTGTAAATGGACATAAAATTGAACTTTGGTGAAATCATAACTTTTACGACTTTTACAATACTACAATCATAACTCTAGAGGTTCATGCCCACTCCATCCTGGTACAAATTGTACTATAACAATTTCCTTCTTTCAGCCATGTCATTTCTCATGATCGGAAAAAGAGAAAAACTGCACGCTTTCAATCTTGCCTTTCGTGATGGTCATTATCTTGTTAGAACATCAGCGTTGATGACTGCTTCGTCTCATGAAAACCGAACATGACAACCAAGAGGCTTCGGCCCAACAAATCTTACATCTTGGGGAGTGGGGATACCGATGCTCGAGCATGATTGTTTTCGAGAAAGTACGCTTGCTGTTTCCTCCACCACCACTGCTCGAAATTATAGCTACCTCTATATACTCCCTTTCAAAACGCAAAGCGTCAAGATGATTATGATTTACAACGCTTCTGCTCCTACTTCTCTACAAATCCTCTCAACAATTTTACCGGAAGGAAACCTGTGTTTAATTGACCGTATCTTTTTTCACTGCTTTGGGTTTCTAAGCCGTATCAGCCCTAAACTTTGTTCCTATATGATCTTCCTGTGCAGGATTAATTTTCAAACTGTCACAGCGTCCTTTTCATTTTTTTGTAATTAGCTAAAATAGCACAAGAAATATAATGCAACGGCCAACACTCTTAAATTGTTCAGCAGCTTAAAATCCCAACCCTATTTAATCGCTTGTTTTTATCACTTCCCACTACCCATACATATTCGACCTGAGAATTAGAACGTTTTCAAAGGATGCAAGCAATAATATCTTGGCATGGGGCTTCCTTACAGTTACTGTGCCGTTTTCTTTTCAGCTTCTTTTTTTAGCAAGCATTTGCTATTTTTTGTTTAGACAATATATGATTTTTTTTTCTCTACCTTTGGTGCTCATGACTTTTGTGATTATAAGCACGCGGAGTGTTAAAAAAGATATATTGGGGACTATGCAATATCTTTATTACATGAGTTATCTCGTAACATGACATCATTGTCCTCGTCATTATCATCATCATGGCCCTGCCAAATAATGCGATTATATAAGCACAATGATGAGAATGGGTAACAATGGGTCGCGCAAGCACGATTCTAATTTTGCTCCATATTTCCTTGAAATCGTGTTCGAATTTTTTTTCTATTTTAGCATAATATCTATATTATTCGGTAGCGATTTTACTTACATCATCAACGGGAAATTCATAGCATTCTGCAATCTTTTGGTACAATTCTTTCACATTGGAGAAGCCTGAAATAAGACCTGTAGGGCTTCCTTGGGCTTGTTGACAATGGAAAACTAGTTTTGGCTTGGCTGTGTTGTTCCTAGAAATTATGGGATCTACTGGCTCAAACTGATAACCGGACTTGTCCTTCTGATGATTATGGTTTCCGAGAGGGGAGTTCCCAGTTGAGGCAGTTCCGTTTCGTGGAGGTGGAGATATCACAGTCGACCCACCGCCATTATTGGCAGCACGCTTTTTGTCAAACAAGGGCATGATGGGAAAACGCAAACTATACACTACTCACGAAGAAACTTTTTTTGTCTTTGTAACTTTTTTCTTAAATAGTACACCCAACACATGTACGACTTCTGAATCCTGTTATTGCACTGACGTTATTCCAACTGAATTTAATGATTCGTCATCGCTTCCAAACCGCGGCACGCTACGGAAAAAATTACAAGTAGAGGGAGATTAGTAATCACAGGCGAGTTCACTGATAACAACAATATAATTCAAACTACTTTCACGTGTGAAATATGGTCAATCTGGCTAGTACTTCTATGTGCAGATGTGACAAATACACATTTTTACCTAATTTTAGGAGCTAACAAATGAGCAACACTGTTTCTGCCATCTTTCATCAACACTTGCCCAAATCTCACGAATAGAAACTGCTGAAGTCAAATGTACCTGCGAGAACATTATTGTCCCTATATCTCTTGTCACCAATAATTACGCCACCTGTATGGAATATTCTTTTCGTGGACACCTTATCTCTTTTATCGCGTAAACCTATCAATAAACATATAAATACGTCAATAAAGAATTTGCACCAATCAAGCAGCTACATGATTAGTCGCAAATGCAAAATGTGGTACACGCAAACTCTTAAAAGCTTGTTAATTACGAATCAAATTGAATGAACGTGTGTTTACGCATAAAGCATTAAGCCTTAATTTACTATTTGGTACAGTAGAAGAATGCTCAGAGACGTGACGAAAAAGAGATACGAAGCGTACTAAGAACGTACCTATTGGCCCTTGCTTGTGTAAAACAACAAAGATGAGTAAACCCAAGTCAGGGTCTAAATTGTGACTGCAAAACATTTGCTTTTTGTCCTTCAAACCGTCAACCAAGTAACCCAAAGGTAATCGTAAAACCATGTCGTAACACAAAATTCAATACGTAATATTATGATAGCGATCAAATTCCATTTTACTTTCTGCCTTACTCGTACAGCCAAAAAACGTCCATCTTGCGTTTAACACGGTTATACACTTAATTCATAGACATTTTTTCGTTAAAATATAATTATTCCGCGTAATACACTTAGTTATATGTATTTAAATACGCTAATCATAAATACCTGAGCATGTATTAGCTACTCGTCTGCTAGTTTGTGAGCCTAAAGCAAGTAGTAGTATGCAACGACAACGAAGTAGTATGAAAACTTAAAGGCACCTTGATCACAAACCACCACAGTCACAACTCTCCACAAAGTCACAAATTCAACCAAAAATTTTGTGTGTACTACCACGTTTATCTCTTCAACTTGATCTCATTCTACGTATTTTACACGTTTTATCATCTCATTTGCTGTGTTTTTGAATGCGTGCTTACTAAAAAAATAGCGATGTTGCAATTATGATTTAGTCCGTCAGAAAAAAACACTGGCTTTTAAGAGTTTTAAGATCGCAGTAAATGGCAGTTATTATAGAATGTTTTATACTTTTAGTCTCAGACCGACTTTGATTAGGAGGGGGAAAAGCGAAGCAGATATATTTTTTGTGTGTTTTTACCTTCATTATCGTAAAGGTTGCGGGGAAGATGACGATGTTGCCGTGTTTCTATTGATTATTGTTGAAGTCGAAACTATAAAGGTACAATGTTTAGCTAGGGATGATGATCGTGCAAAATAATACTATGCCGCGTTTCATGCGCTTCCACACAAAATGGAAAACGCTGCGAACATCCTGTGATGATTAGAGTGATCTGTGGTGCTCTACCAGGTTGAATGAGAAAAATGAGTAACAATTTGGGGAGATAGCACGTAACAAGACAAAACTACATCAACAATGACTTTTAATGCGTATTCCTGTTTTATGGTACACTCGGGATAGGAATTGTGTTTAGAAACAAAATTAAGATGATCGGTATTAGTTGGCGTCTACACTATATTCAATATTGTAGGGCTACATATATTACTTTTATCGTGAGAGAGTGATGTTAGGATGTGATATGATGCATATATGCAAGTCGTAAACCCATTTTTGTTGACAAGCTAGCGTAGTGAACAAAGAAGTGCTATATGCTTCACGTCTGTTTGTTAACTAACATATACTTTGCCGAGTATTTTCCATCCATGTCTATCTAGAGGGCTTCGAAAGCATGTACACTTCGTGGATATGAAATTTACTGGTAGGCTGCCACGCTTAATAACACGTAATGTGGAGCAATTTTCAGTTGTTGTCACAGTATGTGGGAGCCTATTTTCCTTTTCAGTTCTAATCTACTGTATAGCGTTCGCCGAGCACAGACTAAAAGTACATGACTAAATCTTAACCATTGTTTTGCTCAGGTAGCATGAAAATGATGAGACACGAATGACTTGCAGCGGTAGGCTGCTTGTACTTGAACGGTAAAACGCTGACAATAGCTCGTAAATATATTAAAAGAAATCCTCCCACAACTCCTTTTAGGATTTCAAGTCCGTTACTACACTGCAAAGGAAATTATTTTTAGGTATTTTGTTAGAACATTCAGTCAGATTTACACGCGGAAATAGTTGTCGCACCAGATGTCATTTTCGAATAATGCGAGAACTCAACCACATTTTCTGTACTACTTTACGTTTTTGATGTGTGTAAGCGAATAAAATATTCAAAAGATGTACCAATTTGAAAAGAATACCGAAAACAGCCAGATACAAGTCCCAGACCATGATGGGCCTTGGGGGAGGGTGTCACTGATGCGTGGAAGTTTACCATATAATTTGGCTAGTGCTAGTATGTAGTAGCATATATATCTGAGCACATCAGCGATGTCATCGAATGTTTAGTGCGAAAGCTTCCATTTTGGAATGCGTAAAACGGTATTGGGGGAGGCTCTTGTAGTTATTGCATCCCTTGCGTCACCTCAACATGCATATATATCATCTTATTGGCGATTTTAGGAGAGAATTATCACTTTATTTTATTTCAATGTACACCTGAGGTGTACAATATACGATTCTCATTACTTTAAGTATATTTTTATATAAACTACAGTATAAAAGCATGAACCTCTGCTCATCCATCCATGATTCATGTATAGGACGCCTCAACTGTCAGAAAACAACAATCTGCTTTACTATCAACAAATAAACCATAATGCAAAATACCATGACGGGTTGGTATTGTCACTTGCTTTGCGTTCAAAAAATAAACTCGACGTGAGCTTCATTATTGTGAAGTTTTATGCGATGAGATGGCGAGTTTTTGGTTTACAAGCGGTAGAAGTGGGTTGTAAAAAATTATAAAAATGCTCAATAGATGAAACAAAACTGAATAGGCATACTAACCACTTGTGACTTGTAAACTTTGGGGAGTGAACGTCCTACACTTTCGCATGAAGAAATATATGAACTAGTGTTTCTGACAAAAGACAGCACCCCGAAAAAATTGGCTTAACTTTATACGAATGAAAAAAAAAACTCATGAAAACAAGTAGGTAAGCTAAATATGTAAAGATATTTTATTACGGTTTTCGTTTCAAAATTAGTGCATTGTGCCTTTTACCACAGGATGTTGATTGTCAAAGATTTGAAGGACAGGCTTTTAATATGAGTTATTACAGACCACGCGTAAAATATTAAAATATCTCTTACTCACGTGAATTTTCCAAACATCGATTCTACCACTGATGAATTGCCTTTTTAATTCGGCAGCAATATCGTACGAAAATACCATTCGATTAGCTATCGATTCACAATAAATTGACAACAACAATAATTACGTTTGCTCTGTTCAGATAAGACTGCAACTGCAACAGCCATTATATTAAGGTGGTCAATTTGACATTGAATGTATACTGCTGCATTGTAATCACTGAAGAAAATGTGTGTAGCTTTGTATTGTTTTGGTGCAAATCAAATCGTCCAGCCACGTGAAACGAGTTGAATTAAAAGTAGCTATTTATTGAGTAATGCGTTAAATGCAATAATAACGATGCACTTTTTTTGTCCGAACAGTATCAGCCCCAGAATTTTGAAATGTTTAAAAGTGTTTTAAAATTAATGCTAATTCAAATATATCAAATAGATGCACTTTTTCAAGAAACTCGTTTTTAGGGAACAAGGTTCAGGATACACGCTTGCTTGTTTCCATCTTTATTATAAAACATTTTATGGCTTATAAATAGCATTTCTCTTTGATTGCATAATCGTTGTCATCAACAGTAAAACGAGCAAATAAATATCAGCACAACCATACAGTTCACATTCAACTTTTTAAAATAAATTGCAATCGAATTATATATGTCTATAAAAATTTAAAATTGATATAAAACTCTACTATCATAACATTCATGTATGCTGCATAAACAAATAGGACGGTTGTTAATAGAGTCAAGCCAGATGTAAACCACTCCAGCTACTTATGTTAATTGTCCAGTCTGTCCAAGTTTATAATATACCTCTCCTCTACATCTATACAAAATAATAATTTAGTGACGAGCATTATTCGATTCAAATGCACAGGGTATATTGGCAAACATCATTAGAGTTCGTTGTGGGCGGCTGTATGCATAAGGTCGAGACAAAAACCGGTCACTCCATGCTAGAAATGAGTAGAAATTTTCATCGATAAATGTCTCGTAAAATGCAGCAAAACAAAATAGCTAATCATGATCATTACAACTTACCGTGCAATCAAAGCCATCAGCTCCATGATGAATAGATTCATATAATTTTGAGAATGCATCCTTCTTCATAGATGCGCTTGCTTGGAATGCAGAAATAATACTGAAATTGTAACAAAGAGGAAATTGTAATTAATTAATTGCATGAAAATTACAGGTACTAGCAAATAGAAAGCACAGAAAAGATTATTCCAATTACCTGGAAGTCTTTATAACATATCGCCTAATAAAGTTTTCCTTGTAGAAGTTATTGTTCAACTGGCAGAAGACAAAGTTGGCGCATGTGGAGTGCTCGATGGCCTTTCCATACGCATCCCAAACGGAAGTCATTGGCTCAAGTACTTCCTTGTTGAGAATGTCGCTGGCAATCTTCTCAATGTCTGAGGGGCTGAGATCTAGCAGATTTTCTTTTGTAATCTTGAATGTTTCCCTGATGTACTGAGTGATTGGTTCGATATATGCTTTAGTCTTATCTCCCAATCCCATTTTGTTGTTGAGCACATCATCGGCTTTATTGATCACGTCTTTCAAGTCGCTGGGAACCTTTATTCCCTTAACAAACTCGCCGATAGGCTTGACAGCCTGAGCAACCATGAGGTGGCGAATGTTGGGATCTTGGATTTGTCTGAGGATCATGTCAAATCGGAAAGACATTTCTTTTTCGATGACACGAAGTGCGTCAGGAAGAGTTTCAGACTTTAGGAGCCTTGGGAGGACACGGTTGACCTTTTGACCAGTTGGCGATTTAATGAAATCACCCCACCATTTCATCATTTCCTGGAGTTGAAGCATGTTTGCAAAGCCTCCTGCTCCTCCTGTTCCACTTCCTCCAAATGCGGACGCCATGTTAATCAAAGTGTCCAAGTCAACTTGTTGGGACAACATATTATAAATCGAGTCGAATGAAAATCCTTGCTTTCCAGATCCTTGAGTGAAACCTTGGATCAGGCTAACCAACATTTCTGGATTGTTGCTAACCATGTTTCCAAGCATGGACCCAAGTTGTCCAAAGTCAAATCCGCCACCACTTGGATAGCTTTGTTTGGTGACGACACGTTTCTTTTTGTCATTCTTGTTGTAGTTCATATTCATATCTTCAACCTCCACCTCCACTTCATTGTCTTCTTCCTTTTGAAGACGGGGCTGCTGTTTGACTGGAGGTTGGAAGCTCTTCGCAATGCTAGCTAGATTTCCCAAGTTAAAGTTTCCTAAATTTTGCATGAGATTTTGCACTTGTGGTCCAAGCATGCCCATAAGATTTTGACCAATCTGGCCTGGATTTTGTAAAAGATCCTTGGTCAGTCTATCCCTAATCTCAACAGGGAGGGAGGAGTATGCATCTGCGCGAAAGAAAAAAATCCAAGAGCAAAATAAATAAAAATTATTACTATTAAATTATTACCATATTTTACAATTAAAACTCACTCTGAAATGTCTTCAGCTCATCTCCTTGAAGAAGATCTTTAATTAAATTGACAAACTCATGTTCCTGTTCTTCCTCATGTCTGTGAGCAGTCACTCCAGTAAATACCAGAAGCAAGGCTATTGTCAGCCCAACAATCAGTTGATACGCCTTCATCCTTACGTGGACCTATTTTGTCGTCACTGTACACAGGAATAAAAAAAATAGCTTCTTCTGTTAACTGCTTTTCACCAACTACCAGTCCGGAAACTCTATGCGTTCCGTCCCAGTACCAACGAGCTAGCTTGATCTGGAACCGTCACCAAACTACTGAAGGTGATCTCAAAGAGGTGTAAAAACCAATAACCATTAAATTAAAAAATCAAATGAGACCAAATACCTAACAAAGCTACGCGAAAGTTCGTTCACATAATCATGAGCTAATCTTTTACGTTTTTCATAAATCACCAAAAATGTTATACCTTAAAAAATCGGTGTGCCTTAGTCTCGAAGATCGGAAGGATGAATGAAGGTAAAAACGTTATTTTTAGCTAATACGCTTACACGTAGCAAACTACCAGGCTTCTACTACTGCAGCGACTACCTTTAAAAAAAGTGTGTACCTGTTCCGTTCATTTGCAGTTCTGCAACGCATATAACGCCTCTACGCTGATGAAACAAGACTCAGGTACCTGCTCGCCTGCATTTAATTCGGGTTTTCTTCTCAGCTCACGTACTTGAATGGCGTATTTTACAGTTGTCTTCACAGTTTGCTGACGACTACTTGCTGAACCCTGTTCTTACTTAAAACCTACGAGAGATTGTATGATTTTGCCATATAGCTATAAAACATAGGTATCAGGTATTACCTCATACAAGCGTTTTTTTAAAAACCAGCATCTTAATGGAGAAACAATTGTTAACAGTGATGTGCGTATGCGCCGTGTTTTGCATTGGGATACCTGTTTATGTACGAAAGAAATGGAACATTGTTGAAGAAGCGAAACAAGGAAGTTATGATTTCTTTATTCAGATGCTTAGTTAGACTCAAGCTGTGGTTCTGAGCATTGTATTGTTGTGAAGGTAAGTAGCCTTTAGGCAGGACAATCACCCCTGGTCCATCTAGTGGTCTTGAAAAATGTTTCACTGCTCTGCTTCGTTAGGATTTTGCTGCAGAAAACGGTATTCCTCTTTGGCGTGGCTATGATTTTGGACAAGACTAAAAAACTAAGTCTTGTCTTAAAAAAGAGAATACACACATATGCATAAGATAAGTGTGCGCATGTCCGTTAGACATTTAACTATAATGAATGAATCACGATACATAATATGCGCCTGAATAGGTTCGAATGCGTTGCATAAATCATACCATCAAACTTTGGTCTAATTACTGAACGAAGTAGGTTGCACAGCCTGAACCTGTCGTGATTCCTCCGAAAATTTACTGTTGCCCCAGAAAAGTAAGTTTACAAACCTACCAGTTGTGTCAATATTTGATTGGATTTCTATATTTCTTCGAACATGTTTACAAAGCATCATCTAAAATAAAAATGTAAAATTATCTATGTGTGCATATTGATACTCTTATCGCAAATATTTAAAGCAAAGGCATAGTTTGCACAAAGAAAGCTGTTAATGATATTCTAACTAATCTCTTTCTGCTGTCATACTGCCGCTTTAGCATAAGCTTTGAAGAAGTAAAACATGAACTGTCATCGCCCACAATTCCATTCCTAAGTCGAACTATACCAGAAGCTTGTACGAACGTTAAATATGACGCATCAATATGAAAATTTTGTTTAAACAGACCGAGAACACTAATGAGCCCAATATCATGATTCGTCTCCTGCTCAAACACTATTCTGTCACAACATCCCAACTTCATTAGGCAAAAATGAAAAAAAAAGTTCCACTTGCTACACAAGCAAAAAAAAGTCTTCAGATATCCATCCCATTCGGATTTTGTACTCTACAGAAAAAACCGTTTAATTTCGCTGGTTTTTTCAGAACGGAACAAGTTTGTTCAGTAGAAAAACCTTTTCATCCATTTTCATGTTCATTCCATTTCATCCTCAACCTTTCCAGTTTAACGTGGTCGTATATCGAGTCACCACGTAGTCCAAAATTCTCTACTGCTTTTTTTAAGAGACATACTTGTGTAAGCACTTACCACAAAACATTACCATCCTATTACCGTCCTGTTCAGACGATCTGGTACGTGGAAGAGCTTATGGTTCAATTCCAGCATTGTATTTCAAAAATATGTATAGCCGACATACGTGCCGAAATGGTACACGTACAGTATTCAAGCCACCCTATCCCCTTTTACCAGCCATGTTAAAATGAGTCTAAGCTTTAAGGTAATGTATTATATGGAAAAGGCTGTGATATCCGCCAAACCAACCTACATTGATGACGTATGTCTGAATCCGAGAATTCTTTGAACACTTTATCAATATCAATCCTATCTTCTTTAGATGGCCAAAAATACCGTTTTTGAATGACATGTTAGGCAAAAATTTGTCATATAAAACATTCTGAAGTCTTTTCATCGAACCCAAGTTGATCGCATACCGCTACTTTTATAGTTGACATTTTTATCCGGCACTACTCTAGATAACCAGTCCATATGAAAATGATATAGTTTTAGTAGTGTGTGTGTACGGCTAATCCGTCTACAGCTCTAGGTACACTGTTGTAATATGGTAAAAAATATTACTTGTCGAGATTTTTTTGCTCGCTATTTTATGTAGGATGTTGTTGAAATGTATAACACTCCTTGCAATGTGCTACGTTTTATGCTGAAATTTTTTGTGTTGACTCCCTCTTGTCACCTGACGATTTCTTTATTTTCCGAAAAAGAAGCAAAATTTTGCAAATTTCTTTGTACGCTTTTTTATTCTGACAGCTCTAAAGTTAACTAACTCCAACTGGAATTTCAGAGTAAAAGGGTTATATAACCATCTGCATAAAAATACTCGTAAGTTGCATTTCCATGCAGAGTGTTTTTAAAACGTGTGATAACAAAAATATATGCTTTAATAAACACCCATCGAAAAGTACACTTATAACGTATAGTAGTGCTAAAAGTTATACATTTAGATGTCAAATCAAAACGTAATGTAATGTAGTACCTATAGTTTGAAGTGGAACATAGTTTGGATGGTGACATTACACTCCCAAGAGGCGGATTTGTGATAGATATAAACAAGGAAATCGGAAGGGAAACTGACAGTTTAGTAAAGAGGAAATTTTTATCAAGGGTGCCTTTTAAAGAAAAGAAAACATTTGTTGACTATGGTAAGTTAATTTTGAATCCCTATTATAGCGATAGGCTTGCTTTCAATTTAACTGACGGTATGTGAGAACTTTGTATAAGATATTTGTTTATTTGTAAATAGAATTTCTTTGGATTCGGACCAAGTGCTGAAGTAGACATTGTGTTGGATGGACAAGACACGCGAAAGACTGCTGAAATTAAAACTGAAGATGGTAAAAAGGAAAGGCATTTACTATACTATGATGGGGAGCATGTTACTGGAAAGGTGATTTAGTTTTACGATTGTGACGTGTACAGGAAAAGTGTTTGGACGATATCATGAAGAAAAATATTATTTTGTTGTTTAGGTTCATATTCACATGAGAAAGCCAGGGGCGAGACTGGAACATTATGGAATCAAGGTGGAGCTCGTTGGCCAGATAGAGTTGTACTATGACAGGGGCAATCATCATGATTTCCTGTCGCTCAGTAGAGAGCTAGCAAGGCCTGGCGATTTGTTTCAGCATACGACATATAACTTTGATTTTCAAAAAGTGGAAAAGTCTTTTGAGTCATATACAGGTTCCAATGTCAAGCTGAGGTAAGCCGCCTTATTTTTAGTCGCCATTTTGTGTGTGAAATCAAAATGTACTGAAATAATGGAAAATGTATTTGATTCTTTCCAGATATTTCCTGAGAGTAACAATTGTTCGGAGACTTTCCGATATTGTGAAGGAGAAGGAAATAGTGGTGCACACGCTTTCCCAATATCCTGATATGAACAGTAGCATCAAAATGGAGGTTGGAATCGAAGACTGTCTCCACATTGAGTTTGAGTACAACAAGTCCAAGTATCATTTGAAGGATGTCATCGTGGGAAAAATTTACTTTCTTCTGGTTAGAATCAAAATTAAACATATGGAAATTGCCATCATCAAAAGGGAGACCACAGGATCAGGTAACAATTCTAGATCAAAAATGTAATACCGTTTATCTAAGTTCTGAGTTACCATATTTGTCTACAACATGAATCGCAGGCCCAAACACTTTTAATGAGAATGAGACGATTGCCAAATACGAGATCATGGATGGAGCGCCAGTTCGGGGTGAAAGCATTCCAATTCGAGTTTTTCTCGCAGGGTATGAGCTGACTCCAACTATGAAGGATATCAACAAGAAGTTTTCTGTTCGCTACTATGTAATACACCATTGGAAGTTTCTGGCTACAAATTGATAATAGTTATGGCTAATACTGACATTTTGTCTATTTTGTTGAGTAGCTCAATTTGGTGCTTGTCGACGAAGAAGATCGCCGATACTTTAAACAACAAGAGATAATTTTGTGGAGAAAAGCAGACAAGACCAGAAAACCTTTCCAAGCTTCCCTCCAACAGCAATACAAGCAAATGCAAAATCCAAATGTACAGTTTTCCAATAGTGATCAATCCATCACGGGCTCTGCACGGAATCTCGGTGTTGGTGTCGAAGCGGACAGTAGTCGTCTCGCCGAGGAGGGCAACAATGGCCAGTTAGATGCAGGGAACGGCAGCAGTAATAGTAAATTTAGATCACCCCTTGAACAAAGCAGCAGTAGCGAGCAGCCCACGCCTGATAAGGAATTTCAGTCTGTTATCAACAGCCAGGAAACCCGAACAATGAGTCCACTCACTACCGATAACCCAATCACTAGCACTATTTCTCAACAACAACAACCAACAGATCCAATCCCTGTTGAAGACGATAATAAAATATCTCCAATTCTGGAAAGTCCACCAGAGGAGCCCGTTAAGGAAGTCAAGCCTGAGCCGGCGCCTGTGAAAGAGAAAAAAGAGCCTCCTAAAGCCATCGCAGTGGCAGTAGAAGATAACAAAGAAACTCCTAGTAGCACTGTGACAGAAGCAATCATTGCCACCACTTCAGAAGAAACGACTGAAAATTAGCACCATCGTATTCAGCCACTCAATTCCTTCTAATTAATCACATTTGTCGAACAGAATAATAATCATTTCAAAACATATTATATGATATTGCAAAACAATTCTTGTGTACTATTGCTTCTTTGTAGCCATTGAATTTGTATAGAAATAAAGTGTAGTTGCAAAGGAAAACTATATTTCTCCTCCATTCCTGCAATTAATTCTCTTTACTTCCTGTACTTTCGGTTTCCTTCGTGGTCATGTTACAACCGTTTGATAGGATCGGCTTGATATGGTAGAGTTGTTCTAAATCCTGAAGACCTTTCTCATCGTAAGCGTACATTTTAGCAACATGAATTAAATTAGGCAATCGTTACGATAAAACCAACTTACCTTTATGACACAACCGTACAATCGCCCATTTACTTTTTCCAATTTGAACAAAGCACATGTTGCAGGTCATGCCCCATGAACAGTCTGAACTGAACACATCAAAGCAGTCATCTATTATAGTATTTACTTTATCATAAAGACTATACGAAGCTAGTATTGTTCAATTCCAATTTAAAACTTCACAGGGAAAATATATCATTTTAAAAGGAGCGGATTTCGTTGTTTCCCTTTCATCTACGTTTACATGCCACTCAAATCCATCCTTTTATAGTTCTTTTAATCTTTCCCTGAGTCTAGAGATCCCATTTTTTATGGCCCTACTCATGCAAACTGTATGCCCATCCATTGCACGCACTCGTCCACAGAACTCTAGAATGAATCCCAATCCCGTAAAGTAACCTTGGAAGAACGCATTTCTCAGTGCGAGTGCTTCAAGGAAAAGGTTCATTCATTGTTCATAGAGGATGTAATGGCATTCATTATGATCACAATAATGATAATAAGATAGAGAAGAGACACAAAAGAAAAAGCATGAATACAAAAGGACTGTCTCTAGGAAGTCTGCACAATGCTCTATTTGTCCTGGAGGTATGCTGTTTCTGTTATAAAACCATGAAAACGGACATTTCAAAGCAGTTAAACTAATGGAAATAGAATTTTTCAAAAAGATGTGCCAGCAATCAAAGAAACGATTTTTATAAAGTTGTCCAGTGGTGCAATGGCATGTCATGTTCATGGTAGGAACGGTCGTTTTAGTAGAATAATTTTTATTAAAAAGGATAAGTAAGAATAAAGCACAGCGGTAAGTAGCACGATGTGCTGCTAACGTAAAATAAATACAATCGTTAAGAATTTTTTTTCTGCACGAATGACAAAAGAAATCACCTAGAGCGCTGCTGGATAAATACTGGACAAGAGAAAAATGTAAACATAAATATGCTACTTAAGTGCATAAGACGCTCTAGTAAAAAACCCATCCAAAGAAAGATGTACAACGCAGGTGGGTACGTGAAAACTAATGAAGATACTTACTTCAAAATATGAGGTCCTTCTCATTTTGCTTATTAGAAGTAGTAGAGTATATTTTAGAGATAGGTTTTCTTGTACGT
>VICI01001730.1:0-20339 GCA_019593645.1 Akabosia matsudoensis
AGGAAGAAGGGGCCGTGTAGAAGTGGATTCGAGGAGCAAGCATAAATTTGCAGTGCGAAATCTTTTCTTGTTGCTTCTTTACGGTTTTGTGAATAAGACATGCTCTCCGTATTCTTAGAAAACTTCCATAGTATGCGTTTCCCAGTCACAAAACGTTGTACTTTTGACTTTCGTATTAAATAATTTATTTACTTTTTTTTCTTTTGAGGTTCAATTCAAAACATAGCGAAATACACCCACCCAAGTACATAGTTTATACTTTTTCTACATTTTAATGCTATGACATAACCGAGGCAATCAGGACACAAAGAACAGAGTTAAATAGAGAATAATTGTACACTGAAAGGTAGACATAGTATGTAAAAAACGCTAGAAAATTTGGTTTTCAGATGATAAACGAATGGTTTCTGCACTAAAATTAATTTAAAACCGGCCCTCTAAATTATTTTGATGAGACAACTGGAATTAAGTTGGAAATAAGACACCGCCGTACTTTCAATTTCACAAGGTTCTTTGCTCATTTTGAATGAATGATTTGGATGAGTCGCTAATGCATTCCCAGCTGTCTGTCTCTCGTTTTTTCCAGAGACTCACCTAAGAAATTAAAAAAACAGGTGATACAGGTTATTGACTGGCAAGGGAATATTGTAACGATTCTATAAAAATTTAATTATAATTCAACACGGGACTTACTTGATTGTCACCTCCAGAGACTGCGAGAACGTCTCCAACAAAGTTCCAGCTGACATGCCAAACCACATCGTCGAAAACATGGAGGGGCTCAGGGGTCCAACTGACTCCATCACTTTCCTTATTTGTCCAAATAATCACTCGACGATCTTGAGATGAGGAAGCAATTTTCATTTTAGTCAGACCCGCAGCTGGTGACCAAGCGACGTCTCGAACCCAGTCAGAATGACCTTCCAGTTTGACTTCTTCAATCCACTCCGACGTATCCTCTCTGGAGATCAAATTTTTATGTATTTTCAACGTGATTGGTGAGGTTTGGTAAGGTGATGCCGTGATTGAAATTGCGTCAATATATTACTTACAAGTAGCGCCAGATTTTAACCAGATTGTCGCATCCGCCAGAGGCAAATCGTTTGACAGCCTGGATCTCGTTGGTTTTATCAAAGGAAGGGGCTTGCGACGGAGCCCAAGACACAGCGTTGCAGCCAAGCTACAAGTTTTGACGAACAAACCATACAGATAAATCTACTCGATTATGTTTTTGAGTTAAAATTTAGATTAATACGAACCGTATGAGCATTTGGAATTTTGTGGGCAACCCAACGATCATTAACCCAGGACAAGACAGTGATACTGTTGTCAGAGCTACCACAGGCCAACATAAGGCCCCACTCTGGCGGAGCCCAACAAACGCTGTTGACCGAAGAGTCATGCCCTTCGTAGACAAACGAACGGTCCCACTTGACCACTTTCTTTCCGTCTGGTTTGATTTCAGTTGTTTCCTTCCAGATAATTACCTTCCGGTCGAATGAACACGAAGCCAGGAGAGTATCATATCGGGGATGAGCCCAAGCAACTTGCCAAACCTAAGAGAAATTTAAGTAAAGCATACTCAATTATTCACTATTCACAATTCCTAATTTTTCATAAATGGCCATTCGTACCGGCCCATCATGGCCCTTCAACTCGGCAACAAAAGTTTGACTCCCGTGATTTATGTTTACGTCAAAGACGCGCACCGTTTTATCACAAGAGCAAGTAGCCAGTTTGGTCCCCAAAAAGTCCATCTGAGCATCGTGCTGTTTAAACCACACATAGGATTATCAGAAATTAGTTGATGGTTTCCACAAACCGAGCCTACAAATATCTCAGCTAGAAGTTGACTTACGATCATATCCTCGTGCCCTGTGTCGACGGTAGCAACCGTGAACGTAGTTGACGACGACATCGTCTTGCTCACCGCCAGAAGCAAAGTTAACTGCTGATCCTGTTAGATGATAAAGTCAAATTTCAAGTTCCTCATCTACTCAAAACACGCAAAGAGTTAATGGAGTAGATTCCACTGATATGTGATAACCTGAGAGCCTCCACCAATCTATTAACCCAACAAATTAGTGCAACTACCAAAAAATAAATGCAAACACAAAGTTACAACTATCCTCGTGTAGCTTAACCAACCAATCTTGCCAAATTTGCATAAAAAATTGAGCAAAATAAATGTTTAAAATATAAAACGAACAGGAAAGGACACAATGGAATCCAGCAGTTGCACACGTTCCTCCCGTAGACCGTTTCCGTCGTCGGCGAGCTGCTGCTGGTGTCTAATCTGTGTCATCAGTGAACAATCTCGACACAGATCATTTGGCTAATCAGCTGTGCTCAATAAACGGACAAGCTAAAAATTTCGCCACAGAAAACATGCAAAAAGAACACCAACAAAAAAAAACCGATAAATCTCACAAGACAAGCCTGTTAAAGCCTTGTCAGTTTAAAACTGACACGTGCACACTGTTAAACAAGAAGAAAACATCCAAAAACTGACAAAAATGACTCATAAAATTACTGATCGCAAACAAAACAAAAGCAAACAATGCCACGAGAATATTGAGAGAAAAATATACTCCTTAATTAGTTAGCTTACCTCGTTGGAGTTTAAACAGTAATTTCTTCAATTCTCCTCAAGTCTAGCGTTAAGGGACCAGCCTAACAACAAAAATTAAAAAGATTTAAACTTAGCGACAAAGTTTTAAAAATAGTCAGCTCAAAAATCAATCTTAATTTGACAACTCACCGGTTAAAAATCTGACACCATTTAACCATATGACAATCTATAAAAAATATATCTTGTTACGTGTCTCTTCTTTTTTCCCGACCTGCTGTTTTGTCTGTCAAGATACTAAACCATATATTCATCAAGATCCTCCCACAATGCCCCAGTTCTGAACCCTCTTACTTCAAACTTGCTCAACAAAAACCCCGATCGCCTCACTGATACATAGTAAAAACCCAGAGACAACAACGATATTCAAATTTTCGCGCCCTCTAGTGAACTGGTTTTGGAAAAAATTCAAATTGTGTTGCCGCTTACTCAGATGACTACCTCAAAAGATGGACTAATGCTGATTCCTACTCGTACTGACCAGCACAACGGGCACGAATTCTGTCTCCACTTTTTTGTTTTCGCTCTCTGTAAAATTGTACATGGGCAGGATAGGTCTCCTCGGAAGCTCATGTTGTACTGGTTGGTTTGCCCAATGTATGGAGGGGATAGGAAGCAATAAAAAAAGTAAGAAAGTCATGTGCAGGATAGAAAGAGAAGGCATATCCTATATATGCTCTGGAGCAACTTTTTCCTACGCTCCTCTCTCTTAGTTTTTTGTTTTTTCAGCTAGTTTTTTTGCGTTTTGTTGATGGCGAAAAAAAAATTACAAGAGAAAAAAAGGAAAACAAATCGGTGGCTGGCAATCAGCGGAAAATGTGAAAACACATTGACCATCAGTAAATGAGGAGGGTCAACGAGGTTATCTGGCGAAAGGTTAGCTGAAGGGAGTTTTTGGAGGAACTGACACAACATTTCTTGGGGAGGTGAGGATTCCAGAATTCTGTTAGCTTTTGGGTGATTGACGACGTGACTGTGGGATTCGAAGGTTAATAGGGATTTTTATAACTATTTTCAGGAGGGAACTTGAAAGTGTCATTGCCTGGAGGTAGGATGGAGTAAACGAGTGGAGGGAGCTAGCTTGGTTCACACGCGAAATAAATCGTCGAGAGGGAACTCGACACGTTTTTAGAGTGAGGTGTTTCTGATCGGAGGGTCATTTTATATGTTTGATGAAGAAGAGTGACGAGGAGAAACTAGTTCTTTTAAAAAAATAGTGGCTGGAATGTATTCGTCGTGTAGAGATAGTGTTGGTAGCATGATAAACTATATGATTTCTAGTGAGCTGTTTAACTCGCTGAAGTGAACAAGTGCGGAAGGGTTTTGGTGGTAACTATGCCATCTAACCTGTTAAAAACATCGCCGGTGGACACTGGTCCACCGGTGGTTGTTCTTCCTCCATATATTGTGGAGTTTGAAGTGGACGGAACGTTTGTACAACATAATGTTTACGAAGCCTTGCCAATGCTCAATGGGGTGAGTTGTCAGTTGTCTCTAATTTTCTCTCTGATTGTGTAGGTATGAGTATTGAGTTACCAAGTACACATTTTCCTACATTTTTTCAGGATATTGGCGAACAACGTGTTCCTTCTGGCTTGCCTGAGATTCCTAGTGGTGACCTGCGGACACCGCAAGGTCAATCCCAACTGGAAAGTAAAGCTAGTGGTACGACACCAAAGACTGGACGCCGGGGAAAAGTACTGAAAAGAAATCAGAAGAAGGGACAGAGTGTCCAGAGTGGAGACGGAAGCCAAGAAGGGGACACTCCAAAATCTAGTTGTGCACCTAAAAAAATGACTAAAGAAGACAAAAATTTACCAGTTGCGTGTGTTAAAATTTTAGAAGACTACCAGTTGACTGATGCACCTCCACGTCCAAACGCTGCGTATATTAGGTACATAGAACGCACACCAGAAGAGCTTGCGGATGTCATTGAGTATGACATGGATGAAGAGGACTTGACATGGCTGAGTCGTATTAATGAGCAGCGAGTAAAAGAAAACTTGGCTATGGTTTCGCCAGAGTGTATGGAGGAAATTATGGACAAGTTGGAAAAAGAAAGTTGTTACATGAGTTCGGGAATGGACCAAGGTCCGTCTATTGACGATGACGCTGTGTGCTGTATTTGTATGGATGGTGAATGCCAGAATGCGAATGCGATTTTGTTCTGTGACATGTGTAACTTGGCCGTGCATCAGGAGTGTTACGGCGTTCCATACATTCCTGAAGGACAGTGGTTGTGTCGAAGGTGTTTCTTTAGTCCGTCTAGACCGGTGGAGTGTGTGCTTTGTCCCAACATTGGCGGAGCGTTTAAACAGACTGAGTGCAAGCGATGGGCTCACGTCGTTTGTGCAATTTGGATCCCAGAAGTTTGCTTCGCGAATACTGTAAATATTCTTATGTTGCTTAAGCAAATGCTCCGTATAGAAAGTTATACCATTAATAATTGGTTTACGTATTAAAATGTTCGTTCAGGTGTTTTTGGAACCAATTGATAACATTGGCACAATTCCCAAGGCTCGGTGGAGGCTGACGTGTTTTATATGCAAGCAAAAGAAACGAGGCGCATGTATCCAGTGCTTTAAACAGGCGTGCACAATTGGTATGTTCAGTATTAACATCAGTATTGTATTATGATTACTTGTAGCTACAAAATGATCGTTGTGATAACTGGACCATTCTTTTCGTGCTAGCTTTTCATGTTACATGTGCACAGCAAGCTGGGTTGTGTATGCGTATGGACCCGGACAATGACAGAGGTGTTAAAAAGAAAGCCTGGTGTCCCGCACACGCACCAAAAGATTTCGTTTCGGTAGGTTGAGTAGAGGAAATTACCATTCTCGAGGAATCTAAATGTGCTTATCGATATTTTACAAACTATTTCCTTCAGGAACGTGACTCCAATGCCTGCACGGAAAAGCTTAAAAATGTCCGAAAAATATTGGCTGAGAAGAGATCAGCACCCCCCGTAGTTTTACTTCCCACAATAACGCCGGAAATCGTAGCCCAAATTTCCAGTACATATAGCTTTAGAAAGAAGGATCCATTCATGAAAAAAGTGATGGCTTACTGGAAGCTGAAAAGACTTTCACGGAATGGAGTACCTTTAATTAGAAGGCTTCAGATAACGAATTCCAGTGGCGCAAAAGCTAGTCGTAAAGGGGATCCTTCTCAGGTAAGTAGTTTTTCCGTACTGTCGTGATCAAGAGTGGTTCATGATGATTGCTAATTATTATTTTGATTGGATCTTTCAGGGTGAACTTAACAAGAAAAACTACAACGAAACGCTACGTGTTCGTCAAGACTTAGAGAAGGGTCGCCTTTTATGTGAGTTGACAAGGAAACGTGAAAAAATGAAAAGGGAGTTTATTCATGCGAAATGCAGTGAATGGGATCTGCGAATACAACCGTTCAATTACTTTCTAGCCAGTATTATTGACGATCTAGTTACAAAAGATACACAGTGCATATTTACACAACCTGTTGACCCGGAGCTTGTTCCTGATTACTTGACTGTTGTTAAAACTCCGATTGACCTGTCAACAATGCGATCTAAAATTTTCGACTTTTGTTATATGACCATCGAAGATCTGCAGGCGGATTTTGAACTGATGATAAGGAATTGCATGCAGTACAACTCCAAAGACACCTTGTTTTATCGAGCTGCATCGCGGATGCAAGAAATGGGCGGAATAATATTTAGGGAGGCAGTACGGCAGTATGAGCGACTGGGCTTTTTACCTGGAGGAATAATGTCTGATAACACACCAATTCAATATCTATTGCAACCTAAGATAGTAAACGATGGTGATCTCGCCGTGGAAATTGACAGCGTACTGGAAGACAAAGCCAGGTATCAACTGAGCTATGAAGAACACTTGCGCGTGCTCCAGGATATCCTAGACAAAAGTTTGGAGTTATCGAATATGAATTCTAGGAAAAAGAAATTTGTCAGGATTAAGAAGGAGATTTACAGACTGAAAAAGTTGCAGAGAATGCTAGATGAAGGGGACGAAGAGAGTGTTGGTGGTGCTAGGGACGTTAGCAGTATGGACGAGGATGAGACAGCTCCACCGTCCTTACTAGGAACAGACATGGTAGAAAGCAGCGATGTAGGTGATGATGGTGGGGAAAGTGGTGCTAGCAGCGCAAGGTTTAACATGAGGAGACGGCTTCGATCAACTGACACAAACGACCAAATTCAGCCCCAATCACTTCGTCCGCCAAATTTGGCTGTGGCTGTCACTGCACGCTTATCTCGCCGAATGTCCAGGTCCTCAGAATCCCTGGGAGGTGTCTCAACATCCCAAACAGATTCCATGAGTGCAGATAACATAAGCATTTACAATGCGCCACCACGCTTAACCCCCTCTGTACCGCTGGACTCCGTTGTCAAGTCACGTGGTAGGGGAAGACCTCCTAAGTTCCTAAGTCAGCACCCCCGAGGCCGGGGAAGAGGAAGACTGAGATTGACGGGAGAGGGCCAATTGACGACAGCTTCTGCTCGTAGACAGTCAACCGTACAATCTTTTTCAACGCGAATTAGACGAGGAAGCTTACGTGGTAGGCCACCGAAATCGCGAAGAATACTCCGACGACCGTTACGGCGTAGCGCACGTGTTGATAATATTCAGAAACAGCAGCAGCAACAACAACAACATTCCACAAATAGTCCTGATAAAGAATTATCAGGGTCTAGTAGACAAGTCAGTCCAAACGGTCGTAGTGTATCTCCAGCAAAATCCAATCGTAGTAGCCGTCATGTCAGCCCCACGCTTAATTCTGCTGTAAGATCTCTGCCAGCGAGATCAAGTGTCCTTCAAAATGCCCGCACGCCATCAGTAACTAAATCGCCTGTCCGAACCACGTCGAAATCTGGTAATCTTCATCAAATATGTGATACAGCTATAAATAACTCATCGCCAATTAGACAGACGCAAGGGAATAAGAGACCTCCACGAGAACCTAGTCCCATTTTGGGTTCACCAATTAAACCTCACCAACTATATATGATTCAAAAAGCTCTCAATCAGAAACGACTAGGGAATGTAGAAGATACCGTTAAAACACATGTTACTCAACAACCTAATAAAACCTCTAGCTCATTTAACTTTGCTCGTGGTAGGGGAAGAGGGAGACCACCCCGCAGTAGTCACATAGACCGAGACCAATCATATGATATTAGTGGGAGCCGTGCTGAGTCGTTAAGTCCAAAGAGCATGGAAGCCGCTGCAAAATCTATTGTATGTGAAGATCGTCTATCGCCATCTCGTACTGTTAGAAATACGTCTCCAAGATTGCACTATCGTGGTAGTCCGTGCAGGTCTGTTCGAAAGCTTAACCTTGATTCGGATGACGATGATACTGAAGGCGAGGAAGTGCATTTACCTTCACACCGCCATATTGAGGATCCTGGTGCTATTTCCCGCGCTATTAGACGCAATTCAGTGCAGAGAGGTTCGGCTCTGCTACAAAATGTAGACGCGGCCCGTAAGTCTTCCTCAAATAATACTAGTCCGATGAAAAGGCTTAAAGGGCCAGCAGGCGCGGTTGGGCGGCGACGTAAATCGATGGGTGGTGATCTCAACGGGCCTCTGGTAAACCCTGTGACTAGTGGTCGAAGTGATAACCTTTTGTCAGACAAGAAGAGGGGAGTTGCTAGTGGTCCAATAGCCAACGGAGTTGCATCAACAACCACTGGAAGAAACCAGTCAAGTCGTCACAACAATTCTCGGGGGAAAAATAGACCAAAACGAACAGCAGCTATTCATGCAGTAAAATCAATGCAATCCACACACCCCAATAATAACAGCGTTGCCACAGGGTCTGGAGGAAATGTGCATCATCACTCACATCATTCTCTTCTCAGCTTCTCTGTATACAGAAGTGGAGGCGATCACGACATTAATTCCTCCGATGCAGAGTCAGTAAACAAAGATGATGATGATGGGGAAGAAGAGGAGGATGATGATGAGGACGAAGAAGACGAGGACGATGACGACGACGATGATGAGGATGAGGATGACGACGAGGATGAGGAGGACGAAAGAGAGGGTCGGATAAAGAAGCAAATCAGCGCCAGTGAGGAGGAAGATGAAGAAAATGGGGAGGGAGGTGACGACGAGAAAGACGACGATGGTGTCGAAGACAACGACGAAGAACTGGATGATGTGATGAGTGTGGATAATCAAGAGCTACGGGGTATCTGTGCCCGTAATGTCAGCCATGTTCCTCGTCTCAGGAATGTTTTATCCGAGCACCCTCCTGATATCGAGAGTGGAAAAAGTTCTGAGGACGAACAGGAACTAAGCCTGCAGCAAATTAGTGACACATATAAGATGGATGAAAATGTTGAGAAAGACTCTGACCAGGATAAAACAAGTTCAGATAATTCGTCGGATTCAGATGACTCTGATTCCTCTAGTTCAACCATTACCTCCACATCCGTCGCATCCTGTAAATCAAAAGAATCATCTTCTTCTTCTATAACCACTCCAAAGCATATGTCTCCGTCCGAAAAACAATTGAAAGTGGTGCGTCGACGGCGTCGCAGCTCTAGTCCAAGAAAGAGGGCCCAACCTGCTATATTAAGTAGGCTTGCAGCCCTCACGTCTTCTGTACCTACGTCTAATTTGGGACAAGGGCTACCACCATCTAGGCTTCAGCAGCCTCCTTCGTATGTCCTTTACTCCCCAAATGTTAACAACAACAATAATGTTCTGTATGCGAACAAAGAGAAAGATAAAGACGAAGACACGTCGAGTAGCAGCGGAGCGTCTGATCAAACAAGCACTGTGAACGGTTCCAATCATTTATAACGCCAAAAAAAGACGTAAACCCATTTTCAGTTAAATCTCCTTAAACTTTTTCTTCTATTTGGTCCAATTTAGTCCACTAAAACACGTTTCCAGCAAGTTTACATTCACCGACAACAATCTAGAATAACAAGTCGCAGTAAAGAAGAAATCAGGGAACGTTGAATGCATGCATAGTGTGTAGTGTATGTGATGTTGTATTTTCGGTAATAGTTTTTTTCTGGGATATTTTTTCATAATTCTCAATTGTATCCAACGGTACAAACTATTTAAAATACGTTTTACCCTTTTCATTGTGGATGTTGACAGAATCTCCAGCTACAGTATATAAATTGCAAGATATACCTTACAAAATACTAACCAGCCACCTTAATATTTTTTTACCTAGTTGCTAAATGTTTTATAGATAAATAATTACGTTTCTTATTATTTTAAAATTATTTGTGGTAAGACCTCGTAAGTCTTCAGGTATGACTTGTTTCCCTATTTTTTGTCTCCTCCCTCCCGATCTCTGAAATTTGCCTTTTTGAAAGAAAAATATCGAATATCGCATATTTTACTCTGTACTACAAAGTTATAAAATCATAACTAGTGACACGGAAGTTAGCATGTATTAGTTTTAATTTTAATTTTTGACGAAGATAGAACTTCCAAACCCGCAGGATTCCTAACTGGAGTGGGTGATGTACTTCCAAATGTAGTTTAAATAGTTTCAGAGTTTATCACCAACTCATTCAAATGGGTTCTTATTGAGTAAACAAATTTCAAAAATCATTATCGACCCAAATTGTATGTAGTACCGTTTCCAAAATTAATCCTTCTATTTAAATCTGGTGTATGCTTGTTTTATCTTTCGGACGTGAATATTTTTTTCAACTTGAATTTTGTGCTGTGAAAAATTTACTGGTTGTTACTATAATAAAGTTTTTAAGTTTTTATTAATTCTACTCAACATTTATAGTTGATTGCGTGATTCCAAGGCGACTGTTAGGAGTTGAAAATATTTTTATAGGGTTCCAAATCTTTGTTACTGTGTCACTGTTTCAGCGCGTAAAAGTCATTTGTAATTGTAACCTAAAATAAGTACACTTATTAGTTTTAAATTTATTTAACTGCTGCCGTACCGATTACAAAACATATTATAAACGTATGTGAACAACCGTCACTGTAACCATTATTTTGTATCATCACCAAAAAAAACTATCCTCAACATGAGAAAATATATATATCTATATTTAATCCAAGTTATAAAATGTATCCTAAGGTCCAGAAGTAAGTTTTAAAAGCTATTAAATATTGTATGGTCTACAATGTCATGTATTAATGTTTCCTTGGTGTAGGAAATAGTGCAGCATTTTACCAAAAGGACATAATACCTGTAATATTTAATTTGTACTGTATAAAAAAATCGTTGTAAAACATCACAAATGGTGTGGAGAACAAAAAAGAGGAAAAAACGCAACTGTTTTTGTATTTATTACTGAAAAAAATATATTAAATAGTTTAATCGATAAAATTTGATTGTTACTCGTAGGGGGAAAGTTTTGTGACGCCAATGAAATCACGACTTTAAATAAAACACAAAAAACAACTGTTTAGAAATCAAGTCTGCAAAAATTTAGGTTTGTTTGTTTTTGCCATTCATAACAAGATCATAAATCATGGAAAATATGTAGAACGTACATCGGTTCTATCCTTACGTACGTAACGTAACTCGTAGACGAAACGGAAAAATATTATTATCAATTTTTACTTTTTAATTCTTGTCATTTCGGTTGGTTACATTTTGTACGGCTTTTACATTTTTTGTGTTCGGAGCAAACCTCACTTAACTATGAGCACATTTATGAGTTAACTAAATCACATTAAAAATTCATTGTACAAAAAATTATAAACGATAAACATTCAAAATATTAAGTGTTATTCTTCATAGAAAATGTTCCCAATTTAGCAAAATATTTGTAAGAACTATACACAAAGCGGTGTATAGAAATCATTACAGAATTGGCATAACTATTTATTCGTATAGAATATTGTAACATTGAATATAATATTTAAACTTTTAAAGCTGCTATTGCTGCACCTTACAAACACTAAAGCCCAATATGCCTTTCATACAACAAGACTATAACACTTATATACAATTAGAAAATAGCATATTATATTTTTCAAAGGATCTATATAGAAATATACTGATTCTGAAATACTTTCTTTTGAAAATACTCGTTACTGGAAGTGCAATGCCTATAATTTCAACGGCAAGGCCAATTTAAGTTACTCAGAGGAGAGAGTTAGTCGGTTTAGTAGTTTAAAAGTTTAGTAGATTAAGAACACAGTGCCGTGTGGCAAGAAAGTACTTTGGTTGATGGAAACTTGACATTTTTTTGTGTCAAGATCACATAGTAACCTTTTGCAAGACTTGGCTTGCCCTATTGGCGTTTAAACGGTAATATACGTCAAAAAGTATCAATCTCTGTGCCAAATTCTTCCAGAATTGTTAGTTGCTTTTATACTGCTTCTATGGAAACATCATCAGAGGGACATTAAGAGTAGTCCAATGACTTGACGGGCAACATTCATCTCATTAATATTGTACTATACTATAGGTTACAGGTTTTTGATATTTTGCTACATTCTAAATACGCTCTAAAAATACAAATTTGCAAGTAAACCTGCATAGTAGTAGTACACTGAATTTGATTTGAGATTGTAAATGTTATAATTAAAATGACTTGAGGGAGTAGACATACGTACATACGTGGTCGCTCTCGCTATCTATGTGGAATGTTGAATACTCCTTGTATCTTGATCAGATCATATTTTGTGGCCATGAGACACTCGTTTACTTTGACGGGAGAAACTCAAAATGATGAATGTACGGAGGGTAAGTAAATGATTGCGAAACGAACAGATTGCCCTGTAAAAAATATAAAAAATTTGTGTGTGTAAATTTGGTGCATCCACTTTAGTATTCCTATAACTTAGTATTTGCAAAGTTACCTCTGAATGGGGAAGAAGCTCATGAATATTACAGCTCAGATGTGAAAAATCTGGTCGTTCATCTCGTTTCAACTGCCAGCAATGCGAAAGAATTTGGTAGAGAACGTCCCCCAAGTATTTGCAAAGTTACCTCTGAATGGGGAAGAAGCTCATGAATATTACAGCTCAGATGTGAAAAATCTGGTCGTTCATCTCGTTTCAACTGCCAGCAATGCGAAAGAATCTGGTAGAGAACGTCCCCCATCATTTCGATTTGAACGGGACGACCTCCACGTATAATATGACGAGAAAGGTCTTCCGTCCTTACGTCATGATATGGAGTACCACCTACCCAAATAAAAGGCTTAAATTCACACTACATCGAGCGAAAACAGTTCTTTTTATTTAAAAAATCTACCAAGAGCTGCAATTTCCCAAAAGAGTACTCCAAACGCCCAAATATCACAAGGTGGTGTGCAACGATTTTGAAACTGTTCCACAGACTTCCATCTAGTGTAGTCCTTCTCCTAAAATAAAAAAATAACATGATTTTTAGTTATTTATGACAAGTCTTCGTTTTACGCTATAGAAAACAATTTACCCCATCCAACGGACTTGTTTTGATAACTCCAAAACCCGTCAGCTTTGGCACTGTGATGTCTCCTGTAATAAGCACATTGCTGGCCGTCAAATTGCCGTGTGTAACCTGGTATGAAGAAGCAGAACAAGATTTGCTTATTTGTGTAAATTTGCAAAATGGGGTTAGGAGCGTTTATGGTCAAACCTTGTAGGAGTGCAAATGAAACATTCCTTCGGCAATATTCATGGCACAAAGAAGTAGTTGATAAGGTGTAAAATGTTGTTGCTGTCGTAGGATGAATTGGGGAACTGTTCGTACTACCTCTCGCCTGGAGCAGTAAATGTTTTAGTGGGAGGTCGTTGATAGCCCCCTCCATGGCTAAGAATATCTCGCCTCCCGTGTCTGTAAATCCCTCCAGTCGGACGACGTTCACATGTTGATCTATTCTGACAAGCTCTTCTAGCCATTTTAAATGTTGTTCTACATCCTCTAGATTGTCCGTAGGCATATTGCCGCTTTCCGATAACACAGTGATTAGGGTCAAGGGGGCCTTTGTGTTTCGCATTTGGGAGAGATAGACTGGCGCTCCGAACGCTCCTCGGGCAACCACTCTAAGCACGGAATCCTCCTGCTCCGCACCTCCAGGCACGTCTAAACAGGTTCTTGGCAAGTAGTTAACTGGCTTGAGACGATTGAGGCATCGGGTTTTAACGTCTTCATCGTGAACGAAACCTGCGTGTGTATAAGCACCGTTTTGGTGGGCTGCAGCAAGTACAGCTGCATCCGCGAGACCATCTAAGAAGCTCTGTGAAAAGGTGAGGTCCGTAGAGACGGTTGACGGGGCAAGTTGCTGACTTGTTTCACTCGGACTGGTGTACTGCTGGAGAGGACGATTAATGGATGACCTTGTGGAGCGACGTCGCCGTTTAGGCCGTTTTTGTAGTTTCAACATGACATATAGAGCAACACAAAGAAATAAAATTCCACTTGAAACTCCAATAGATATCCACAAAAACATGACAACGGCAGGACTGTCCTCGCCAATAACTTCGATTCTTTCATGTGGATTTCCACCGGTGGAGTGGTCGTGATCGTCAGACCGCGTGAAGGCATCTGCATGTTGGGCATGACTTGTTATTGAGTATGTTGACTCCGTGAATCCATCCATGGAGGACACAACACCCAACGCAGCATGCCAATGACCATTGGATGGCAGCGGACCGTTAAAAAATCCTCCATAGTAACCTCCATTTCCGATAACAAAGTCTGAGGGAAAGTCCTCCGGAGAAAACTCAGCTACTGTGTAATATGGATAGCCTACGGTCAACGACTCATTCCACGTGATTTGGCGCTCCTTGTTGAAAAATGGCGCTTGATGGTCATCAATAACGACGAGTCGATAAGCAGACACGGGCCCCTTCGAGTTGTGAGCTCTCTCCATGGTAACCCTCATTTGCTTTTTGTTCTGCCAAATGACTCGAGGTGCTGACGGTTGATCGGGTTGCCCGATTTTCGACCACATGACGGCTGCAACGGCTCGGACCACTACCTGCCGCATTGACAGCCGCAACAGTTACATTGTACTGAGTTGCTGGCGACAGACCAACTAAATACGTTTGTAGTTTGGAAGACGCCGAGACCTCCCAAGACTGAGCAAGAACTCGGTCGACGGAGTACGAGAAAAGTGGAACTGCACTGATTTTGTAGCCCGACAGTGGACCATTGCTCGCAAGTGGTCGTCGCCATGAAATTCGCAGCGCATTTTCTGTCCTCTGGAGCAATATTATTTGCTGTGGCGACGAAGGAACTTTGAAGCCTGTATCGTAAACTGTGTACGCCGTGATTGAGCCACACTCGAGCAGTTCTTTACTACAATTGGAACAGCTCCCAGGACCATACCGTCCATAACTGGATCCACACAAACACTCCAAACCACTGTCAAGTGTGGATGATACTCCCGCGTAGCGAAACGACTCTAAAAAGCAAACGGCAATACATTCTTTGGGACTTTCTGTCAAATGCCTGTCTGGAGACGACGGGGAGTACCATAAATCTAACAAATCGTCCGCTGCAGTTGCCACTGTCGACTCGTCTTCCCTCGACTGCGATCCTCCGCCATTCAACAAAAATGACGGAACATGGTCTGTACTAAGCGTTGTACTATCCACACTCTTTTCTGTCGTTGAAGAGGAACTGTTACTACTCCCTTGGAGGAAACTTGGCAGTCTACTAGAATCATTTTGGGCTGGTGTGTTACTCCTCTCCAACGACGGCTCCGGAGGTACTTTTCGAAAACATCCTATTCTGTCCACATTCAAACCTGAAACACCTTAAAAAATAAACAAGTCTGTATTCATTTCCTCCATCCTAAAGAAATTCATGCATATCCATTCCTCTTACCACGGCAAATTCCCACAAGCTCTAGTGTTGTCAACAAAGCAATACTGATTTCCCAGGTCCCTGTCCATTTTCTTCTCCTTTTTGCATACACTCCCCCATGGTGATTACCTCGCTCATTCCCAAATCTCATTTTTCCAATTTTGAAGCACTAGGCGAGTACTTTGTACTGAATTCGCTTTAAAAAGCATTTTATTTTACATAGAGACACCACAAAATTGACCACTTCTCTCATCTCTCGCCATTGCACGCTAGTTGACACGGTGAAAGCCAACCTTTCACCTTCCAGTCCAATTTTTCTCACAATCACACTTACAAAAAACACACTGATTCAAAAAAAAAAATATCTCTGAAGAGTATTAAATTTTCATACTGTCATTTTCAGCTACATAATCAATAGCTCGTAAAACAAACTTTTTGTGTTACCTAGACTACTTTTTTTTTGTTTGTGCTAGTGAGCATCAGGAATAGAACAGGTTAAACAGAAAAGTTTACCCCGTTTCGTGAGCTAGAAACAGGAAAGTATACATGCAATACTTGGCCAGGCCAGATAGGGGATATTAGATAACATGCATAATCACTAGCCGAAACGGAACCGACGACGGAGTGTAAAGAGCACCACTTCTCTCGCATCCCTCTACATAGCCAAAAACCAAACAATGGAAATAAGCTTTTTGGTAACAATGCCAACGGGTAAAAAAATGTCGAAAGCAGGTTTTTTTAGACGACTATTTTGTAGTTTTTTTTTGGATGAACGACGGAGTGTAAAGAGCACCGCTTCTCTCGCATCCCTCTACATAGACAAAAACCAAACAATGGAAATAAGCTTTTTGGTAACAATGCCAACGGGTAAAAAAATGTCGAAAGCAGGTTTTTTTAGACGACTATTTTGTAGTTTTTTTTGGATGAGCTTTCAACGCTATAAAGTTGTACGGAGAAACAGTTGTATTATTTGTCCGAGACACTGCAGTTGATTTTTTTGCAAGGGAAAAAGTAGTTATTTTTTTGAAAATTTATGCAGGCAGGCTGTAGTGTTAAAAGGGTTATTCACTTTCAGTTCCAGATAGGACGGCTATTTTTTTGCATGGTTCAAATCTTACTTGGTTGTGGTTATGACAGACGCTTGGTAATTTGGCTTGAGGCAGTATTTTGCGTTTCGTTCGGGTACATAAAAAAATATTATGCAGAAAAGAGTGCAAAAATAGGTGTCCCCTAGAAATAGTGTATGACAAATGCTGTTGCAGGGACTGTTGTATCAACTATCGAGGCTGGCTGGCTTGAGATTAAACATTTAAAAAAGTATGATTTTTTAGCTTTTGAGCTAGCTGGCCTTGAAAGGTTAATTTTTATAACAATGAGGTATATTTTATGGATGATGAGCGCGTTAGCACATGATTTTTTTTTTCTTTAAATATTACCCAGCATATACACGAATAGTTTAAATCTAAAAATTGTACGGCTTTTGGCCTGGGTATTTTGTGGTATTGTATGGCATGCAATTTATAATTAACTCAGTGACGTGCGGGATACTTGGATTTGAATACAAAGACGGAGCGGAAATGACGATACGTTTTGATAAACAGTTCAATCGGACGAGTGGTACTAAACTTACGGCTAAATCAATGTCTGTTTTCGGGCCGAATCGAGAGAAGTCAATTCATTATTTTACAGTTGAGAAAGTTGAAATTTGTTTATTTCAAGAAAGGATTGATTTATTTTGTGTTCTTTGAGTACATGAGTCTCTGGTGAGCTACGAATATTTAGGAGCTAACAGTAGCAATTGTATAATGAATATCTGTAGGAACATCTTGGTTTAACGGCACGAAATCTAGAACTGACACTCGATAAGGAATAATCTACTATTCTGATTGAGAATTGTATATCTAACAAAAGTAGCAAAAGGTTTTGAACAATTAAATTAGCACATCACACTGCTGCATTTGAATTTCATTCAATAATATTCAGCCTCATGATTTTTTTTAATGCATATCAAACTAAACATTCTGCCTCCAGAAGACTGACCTTGAGTCACGTCAAACAATTTTACACTTGGAAAAACATCCAGGTTTAGGGGAGGAATTATGTGTGTGATCCCAGGAGTGGGATCGGGCCCATGGCGACGCGTCTGAAGAACCCATTCCGGAACATGTCGAGAATGAGGAATCGAGCCCGGAAGACGTCGACGCTGAAGAACTGGAGCCAGAAGAGCCTGCGAAATTTAAGGTACAAAACATTGCCTCGTTAAAAGGAATCACAACATCTAATTCTTGCCTGCGAAACATCTAATTCTTACTAGGTAGCTGAAAACGCCATTCTCCGAAGCTTGGTTGTAGATACTGGGGCTGGCCCTGCTGCTGCCCGTGACCCCCGTAGGAGTAGGTTTGTAGTAACGCCCTTCATTTTAAAATATACAGGAATACATAAATAAACCATTCTTTTTGCCGTATACCCTTAACACCAATAAAATACTAGATTCTGCATACCTTTGATCTTGATAGTTGCCCACTCCGGTGTTTATTGTCATGTTTACTTCGTAATAACCTGGATTTCCGAAGAAAACTTGAACATGTGGTTGATTCATGATATTACCTGAAATCGTCCACCAAAAAATCTAGACCCAAACTTTTAACGTATGTATAATAATTTACCTTCTACTTGATCAAGAGACAAGTTAAGAATGAATGAACCTGGCAATGGAACCTTGTCTAGTTTCAAGGAAATCATAGCCTGAGTGAAGAAACTGTAGATTTTCTCTTACACGTTGATAAGTTCATACTTCATTAAGTTCACACAACGATGGGCGGATGTCCAGAACGATAAATCTGTTGTCTCTAAAACATCCTGTTGAGATTGAAAGACAAAAGAAGGCGGATACACGACCATCCGTATAACATTTGCATATTTTTGATAACACACAAAAACGAAGTCTTGGTCGATGATATGGCCTGAATTAAAAACGATTGCCACCGAAAAAATTATCTTTCTAATAGCATCATTCTAAAGAGAAGACATGATATGGGTTTATATTTTAAACATGGACCTTGCATATGTAGTAGTGGGATAATGATTGTCCTTAAATCAGGAAAATAATGAAACACCACAAATTTTCTCCAAATTCGTTCTTTCATCAAGTCATAGTAAAACAGGAAATTTTTATTGAAAGAGGAGACGTTCACATAAAACCTCCGCGTCTATCAAAATTCAAGCAAATTAGTGGTATACTCATTAATTATAAGTAACATAGCGAAAACTACTCTGATTTGACAACATGGATGTTTTCTACCAGGCAACAATTCCTTCATTCAGATAGTTTAATTTTGTTTCCCTAAAAATCAGATCAAGTTTAATTAAGACTGTGAAATTAATCCCATTTCAACAACACAAGTTACCTTGAACAATTTTAAAGGTAGGTTCGGTAATAATAAAGTNTTAATCCCATTTCAACAACACAAGTTACCTTGAACAATTTTAAAGGTAGGTTCGGTAATAATAAAGTAAATCAAACACTCAGTGGTAAATAATTTCAGTATGAGATTGTACCCAGATTTTAGATTACATGCAAAAGGAAACGCCCTTAGAAACAGCCCGATTTACCTATCACATTCAAACTTATCATTACATTTTCATATTTGCTGAGGTAATATAACATAAAGGCAAAATCCTCACTTTCATTCGCTTAGAAAAATCGCATTTCCGGACAAATTTAGAAACATTACTATTACTTTTGCACGAGTATCTTTTGTGCCTCCTTTGCTTGATACAAGTAAAACATAAAAGTTTGTAACGTAAATAATTATGTAGCTTTCTCTCTGAGGCAGTAGTAATATAATATTATTACTTGGTGACAATACATTTCGAAAAATCAACACCTGAGTTACCATTAAGAAATAAGTTACTTTAGAGCAAATACAGTTTTTTTTCTTCACCTTTTTTTCTTTTCCTCGAAGAACTATAATAATAACTTTCTCGGCATTGTTAAGGTACGAAAGAAACGGTTACAATACATGTTTTTTATATTTCTGTAACAGTGTATCTAACAGTAGTACAGACAATTTTTTTTTCTAGTCGTGATTCAAACCACATACACATCATTAGCATTCCTAATTTGGCCATTTTGGTTTTTTTCCAAATAGGAACGCTTTACTGTAAACCAAGTAGATTTTCATTTTCGTAAAAGAGTTTCTGCACAAGAAGAGAGTTGTAAGAAAATGAGTACTGCTTAAGCAAAAGGCAAGCTTAAGTTATTTAATTACTTTTAACAGTTAACATAATCATGACAAAAAATGTTTAAATGACTTAATAAACAAATCAAATAACTCCACAGCGCAGCAATAGAAGTTATCGTTTTTTTGTTTGTTTTTTGTGATCCAGTTTCACCAGCATAAACTGTATAACAATTACCGATGCCTAACTTAACTGTAAACTGCTATTTTTTTCATTACATATCTGCTAGTAAAACGTTTTGTATGTAAGGTTGGATGTTTTTGATATAGTACCGTGGACTTTTCTTATTCAAATAGAAAAAAAATTGGTTGCAACTGGTTAAGAAAGTTCTTCTTTAAACACTTTCTTTCTCTTTCAGTAACTGGTATATTATTTATCGCTTTGACTTTTTTCATTTTACCTGTCTTGCTGCCCTGCTGCTGGAGCACTGAAATTTTAGCGACTACTCTTGTAGACTGTTTTTAGTAACTTGGGTTTTTATACTATTTATTGGAGTGTGGACACCTTCACCACAATGATATAACTTGCTAGAAAACATCAAGGATAATATTTGAGGAAGTGTAAAAGTAACAATAAAAGAGCGTTAAAACCATCAGCTGAATTACAACAATGTTTAATATAACTTCTATTCATAGCATGGTAGGTATACATTTTTATATCATTTTTATCAGCCATACACTATTTAAACCTAGGTATAATATTTGCAATTTTTTTT
>VICI01001731.1:0-20336 GCA_019593645.1 Akabosia matsudoensis
AAAAACCTTTAATCAACCTGCATTCACCATGCACCCATGTTAATTTTAGTGACATGTTGCCAAATCAATCTCAGGCTGAGGAGACCCACAATAAAAACGTCGATAACGTCCTAGGTCATTCCGGTGCTGATCTACCAGGCACTGAAAAGCCAATTGTGGAGAAAGGAGAAAATAGTGATTTAGTGAGTGAGTGTTTGGAAAGAGAGGATTTACCTATCGGAAATCAGGTAGGTGTACTGTTTTACGCATGATTCTTAACTTTTAATCATAGTCGGTATTCATAGATCATAGACTTTACGAAAGTATTTTCTATCAAGACACTGAATTACCTAAAATTAGGTAAAAAACAATAACAAGTTACTATCTCAAACGTCAGACGAATTAGCTATCCATAAAATGAAACCATTGAAGCTTATCGTTGATATAGTTATTCTATTGTTATTGTTGAGAATAAACAACCATCAATTTTCTTTCTCATAATCACAAACCGTAGGCGAGCATTTTAATTGATAGAGTAAATGCGACAAGCTTTAATAAGATACCATGCTTAAAGTTTCTATTTAAAAAAAAAGAAATGTGCAACTGTAGGAACTAGGAACTTTTAAAAACTCATTCAGTAGTCACGTAGTGTAGGTGTCATGGCAATGAACTTGTTTCCTTTTTCCGCAAAGTTTCACAAATTGCTTGCAATTTAAGATTGAGCAATATAGTGTTTAATGGACGAGAAGCGATTACATAGCAGTCGAAACCTATTGTATTAAATTGCGTGGGTGGAGTTGACGCATAAAGTTGTCTTTGAAACATAGTGTCAGTAACAACAGTCAAGAGTAACTCTTATAAAATGTGTTGCATAATGATCGTGAGTACTTTTGAGTTTAGATCTGTTACCGAGCATAGTTTTATTTAAATTAAATGTTTTTATTTTCATGCTTGTAACACCAATCGAATAAATCAGTCACGCTATTGATTTAGATTCAAGCCAATTAATTTTTCAATTTTTTTTTCAAGGTTTCAATTATGAACTTTTATGACAAATGAATAAGCTTTTAACATGAGTGTTTAAAATAAATGTCGAGTTTCTATATTGATCCGATAAGCAAAATGCATTTCCCGACACCCGAAGATAATCGTGAGAAAAGAGCTTAAACGGCCAGATAAACCAATCAATTTCAATTTCATTCTCGCTCGGTGTGTGTTCAGTGTTCACACTTGCCTTGCAAATTGTAAAGAAAAAAGAAACAACCTTTCTTACGCAAAGCCATGTTAAATTATAAAGTTTACAGTTAAGTAAAAGTAAAAAATACAATTTGCTTTGCAGCCTGCTTTTTTCTGAATTAAAAAAAAAAACTTTCAGCCACAAAAACATACATAAATGAACGTTTTGCGTGAGTAACTTCGAAAATCAGAAAAAGAAAACTGAAAACGCTGATGCACCTCCTTTTCTGGGTTACAAATTGGCACGTGTAATTGAGGTAGAACGGAGGGAGTGAATACTTCAATGCAAAGCTATAAACAAAATATTATTTTCAATATGCCAGACAGAGTTTTGTGAAAAATCAAAAGTGGTTTTGAAAACACGTAAATCAGTGTAATTTTTATAGCAGCATAATATGAATGATTGTATTTATTATATTTATTTTGTGTAGAAAAACATTATTTACATTCATTACTTCAACTTCACCACAAAATCTGCATGTGTAAAAATGTGTTTCACTTGTTGAAAAGATGACAAACATGATTTGATCTCTTCACTTCATAAACAACTATTTTTGACTACTTTTTCTCTTTTCAACGTGAAAAATTTCCAAATTAGGGGGACGTTTTCACCATTTTTTGTTTTGGATTTAATTAGTTGCAAACTATTCTAAAATATTCCCCTCCTTTGATTGTGCTAAACATAAAATATCGGTATATACTTGGCATAAATTACATGACTACATTTTTTTGTCTGCTTTCTCTGCTCAAAACCCTCCATCATTTGTAATGTTCCATGCTGTCCCTTCTCTTCCTGACTTTTATAAAGTAATCACGGGTTCCAAATTTGGGCCTAATGCCTGACATCGAACCAGCCGTTGGGTCCTGCCCAAGGAATGCGTTCACGTCAAACCAATAGTAAGGCCCTGGGGCTGGTGTCGGTACAGGCTCACTTGGAGTCTGGAAAAAACTTAACAAAGGATTTGACGCTGACATAACTTCTCTGTTGGCTGGAGTCTTTTTAGGTAGAAAACTGTCGAAAATTCCACTAAGAGCTCCTCCAAACCCACCGAAACCATTGTTTGCTACCGGTTTAGGGGTTGCTGGCTGTTGAAGATTCAAAAGTGACGATAATAAATCAAAAGAGCTTGAAGTTGGAACTGGCTTCGGTGGTTCGGGAATAGTAAACAGCGGTTTTTGAACAGTTTGCTGGGATGGATTAGCAAACATATTGAGCAGGTTTTGTAAAGCGGGGGAAATTGTGGGCCCCGTTGGAGCAGGCCTTGGGGTTGTTGTTGTTGTAGTCGTAGTTGTCGTGGATGAAGTCATTAGCATGAAAATTTTTTGCATGTCTGACTCGGATAAGCCTTGCTGGTCACCGGATGCAGCCGAGTTTTTGATTTTGGCTGTGGAGCCAGTGTCAACGGCTTCCTTCATCATTGTCTTAGCCGTTGGGCTCAATAAATTCTCCAGTAGAGCAAGTTGCTTCAGAAATTCGTCATCAACTTTTACCGTTGAACTGGCAGGATTCTTGGGTGACGTTGATTTGATTGTTGTCGTGGTAGATGGTTGCAAAAGATTGAGTAATTGAAGCAGTTGCTGGGTGCTATCATCCTGTGGTACTGGGGGAGGTTGTGTTGTTGTCGTGGTCGTTGTTCTTGTCGTTGGTCTTGGGGTGGTAGTAGTAGTGGTGGTAGTTGTAGTCGTTGTTGTTGACGTTGTCGTTGAAGGTTTTGGAGGCTCAAATCCTCGAACAAGCTCTTCCAGAAGAAGATCGTCGAAGGCTGGAGGGCTTTCTACTGCATTTCCGATTGTTGAGTCACTTCCCATCAAGATTAACGGAGGGGATCGATGATCTGTTGTATCTAGCATGGGCGTCAGAACACCGGAAGTCGTAGATGGTATTCTTTCAGTTGATGGTCTCTTTGGAGTTGTAGATGAGGTGGAGGTTGACTTAGTTGAAGTGCTGCCGGCAGTACTTGTGGATGCATATGATGTTGAAATGGTTGCAGCCGTTGTGGTTGTTGTAGACGGAGATGGTCGTCTTGGGGGAGGAACATAGCCTTTCATATCGACTATGTTGGTACCCTTTTGCGGCGTGGCTGCATTTGTGGGATACACAATTTCAGTTATTTTCAAATTACCAAGAGCTTCCAAATGAACATTTTGAGGAGTCGAAGAGGAGGGTGATGGGTAAATCTTAGTTGTGGAGGGTGGCGGAGTTGATGCTGTTGTAGGTATGGTTCTCCTAGATGTACTTGGCTGAGTGGAAGTTGTCGTTGTACGCGTGGTCGTGAATCTTGTTGTTGGAGTAGTCGCTCTGGAAGTAGAAACTGGAGTTAACGTTGTCGAAGACCTAAACCTTGTCGTACGATCTGTGGTAGTCGAAGTTGACGTAGTAGACGACGGCCTATTCCTCATGCTATGCAGACCATGATGAACATTAAGTCGTGGACCAACTCTTGATCCTGAACCTGTCAATCCCCCAAATCCCCCCTCTAAAAATGTTTCTTGACTCAACAATGGATGACTTTTACGCAGATGTGCTGGTAAAAATCTCAAGTCTGGGGCAATTGGAGTATCGATAGGATTTTCGGCTAGTGAATGTGTTATCGCAACAGACTTATTTTCTGGGATTTTCATATCCTTTTCGCTCAAAACAGTATCACTGTTGAGCAACGGGTGATAGTTTTGTAGCGTAAATTGTAAAGAATTTTGCAGCTCTGTGGAAATTGGTATTGAAGTATTCACAAACGGATTTGTGATGCTTTCATCAGTACGCATGTCACCTTCGCTAAAGATGCTTGTAAAAGCGGTAGGTTTGCTTGAAAACATGTCGTGCTGTTTTATTCGGGACCGTTCCTTTCCAGACGACTCACGCTTGTTATTGCTATGATTTAGATCCATCATTGTCGTCTGCATTTTCAAAAAGGTCTACGCTCAAGTCTGGTGACTCAACTTTCCACAAATTTTCTTTCGATTTTGCTCTTTTCCTTCCAGGATTCTTTCCTCTGCCTTGATGTCTAACGTAAAAACCAGGCTTGATGTTATTTGGTCCTGCGGTTGGTCCCGCTGATGGACCGGTAGTTGACTGAGATGACTCCTCCAAAGTTATCTCTTCAGTTTGACCTTGCATCATCGAGTCAAATGGAACAACTGCTAGCCTCATAGTTGTCGAAGACGAATTTTTTCGAAGCGTAGGCTTGATTGTACTACTTCCTGCAGTTGTCAAATATTTAAATTTATTCACGCTTTCTGTTGAAGCGGATGTTGTACTGCCATACTCTTCTCCGGTGGCCTCCTCTTCTGTTGTTGTTGAAGGTTGATCTTGGGCAGAATCGCCTTTGATCTTTTTAATTCGTCGTCTCCTCGTCCGCCTTATAATCTTACGCCGTGGTTGACTTGGCGTTGGGTCTAAAATATTATCATCACCAACCAGTCTGAACGGATCTGCGATAATCTTTCTTGTAGGACCAGTTGTCGTTATAAAAGCAGACTCTAACGGTAACACTCCACTTTCACTTGAGTAACCACCTGCACTGTTGCTAACTAAATTGATAAAGTCGTCAGGAAGCAGTCTTTTCAGATCAGGAGGGGGTGGAGCTGGAGTGGACGACACTTCCCAGGTTGCAGGTGGAAAACTTCGTCTCCTCCATACTCCAGCGTTAGCGGCTGCTGTTGGCCCAGACGGAGAAGAGGGCGGAGGTGATCCTCTTCCCCGTCTTATCACTAGTCCGGTTCTTTCAATTTGATTACAGGTAACTCCCGCATTGGACCGTAGTGAGTAGAGAATAACACAAACAAGTGCTATTCTGTATGAATTAAATAACTTAATGCTGTACAAAGTCGTTCGTCGCTGCCCCATATTTTTTCACAGTTTACTGGACAACTCTTCCAAAACATTGCTCAGTTTTCTATCGCAAACCATCCTGCGATACATGCGATCATCGCTCAGGAACAAACTGAGGGTCAATGTTCAAAGATTTCTTCTTGTGAGTCATGTGCTATTTTTTAAATCTTGTATAATTACACGCAAGATTTTTAAATATAAGGAGTAAACTCTAATTGATACAATCAGCACCTTGAATTTTATTTAATAACGGTCATTATTCAAACTTTTTTTGGCGAGGGGACCGCATTCTTCTTGGATATGCTTTCTTGACAGGAAACTTCTAGGTTGTCAGTTCTATGTTCAGTTTGTCTTCATATAACAAAAATACTTTTAGAAGATGTCTCTCTCATTTCACGATGCTGCCGCTACTAATAAGCATTTTCTATTTCGTTTTCATCTTCTCGAAACACTATCAACTTTGATCTCAAGACGATTCTTCACAATCCTTGGCATTTTTGAGCTAGAAACGCTGCACTGATTTTCGAAAGAAACATAGCTCGTATGTACGTGAACTTAAACACGCAAACTTATCTCAATCTCACTGTCCACCCGTGTAGTCCCATTTTTAGAATGAATATTTTTCCACAGACATTCAGCGTTTTAAAGATGTAAAGTTTTGGATGGTAAACTTTTGATTAAAAAAAAAACCTATTGTCATTTCTTATCAAGCATTATCGTCCATGTAACGTTTTGTATCTTGTAATTACGATGAGGGTGCACAAATGATGATGAGTTTGGATCTAACCGCATACCAAGCAAAACGAACCATGTCTTTCTAATGCAAAGTAAAAAAATATTTTTAAAAACATTTCAACTAATGATATCAAAATATGTAAGCCAAAGTTTTAGAACGTTTCTAAGACATGATGGTATTTAATGACAAGTACGTTTGGAGTTGTTGTATGTAAACAGCTTACCGCTAAAGTGACAATTTCCTATAACACCTTGCTGTAAAAAAAACGCCTGAGTCAATGCGAAGAAACCACACGTCACACACAGAACTGAAACGTCTTCGCTCGCATACTTTTTTTGCTAAGGAGTCATCCCTTATGGCGATTCATGCAGAAGGCAGGAAGGAAAGAATATGATTGCTACTTTTTTTTAAATCATAAATTTTGAGGAACCACTCTGCCATATTTGTAGCAATATTTTTGCTTAGCTTTTTTGTGTGTTTGTTGTACGCGCAAAAGCGGATATGATAGCATGCGCTAGTTACAACAACAAAAAAATGACTTGTTCCTTAGGAAGAAAAAAAAAATGCTTGCAAACAAAGCCAACGTGTAAAACATTCAGGTAGATTGGTAGATGTATGTTAAGTGATTATCTGTCTGTGAAGAAAAAAATACTAACGTGAAAAAATATGGCATGAATGATTTGTTTGCAGATTTACGTTTTTTTACAAGTTTAGTATGCATACTCTTTCAGCTGCATGCAAAATTCAATATATATCTTAACAATTAACTAGTGGGTGAAAAAAATATATTAATGTTAATTGTATGACTATTATTTGTAAGACATACTAGAGCGTGGTGAATGTTAAACTAACGAGAAAGATAGATGTGCAAGATATATAAAGACGCAGGTATGCAATGTCTGAGGATCTTGTGTTATGTTAAATGTTTGATAGTTTACTGATTGGATGATAATTCTGTCATTTAACATTGGTTGTAGCGGTTGAGCTTAACGCAGTAGTAATAGATAATGGCAAGAGTATTTAACAGGTTACCTCTTTCAATATAGCTTCAGGTTTGGCTGATTCACAAAGAGCAGCTCATGAGGTGCAATATATTATAATGTGGTGCGCATTGTTGCAGCTCAAGACGTATAGATATGGAGCGTCGAATTATTAAACGCATTTCCTCCACTTTCTCTTTTCTTTGAACAAAATCTTTGTCATAGACACAAGCATGCATTAATGGATGGGCAAGGCCCACAAAGATGAAGAAAAAAATTGGTATGGTATTTTGCGGCTTATGCAGTTAAATATATAGTGCAGTTTGTTATGTGGGCTTGGCATGAAAATGATATGATGATAAAACTACAAGGGAAAAAGCTCAAAATAGCGGTGCTTTGCGTTATAATAAAACGCACAATATACAGGTTGACTTTTTTTGTCATGCAGCAGAAAGGAAGATGTATCAAATCCCCAGGATTGTCAAAATTGTCAAAACATGTTGAGCCTTTAAAAGTTTCCTTTGATATATGTGAAATAGAAAAAAAACTAAAGCAATGTACTACCTTGAGACATTCAAAGATTGTCGGTATGATTGAACGTGATATAAAGCATAATGCTAAATGCTAATTATAGGCTGTGGTTTGGGTTAGTAAGTTAAACACGTTTGTGGTTGCTACTTACTTGTTTGCTCTATGTGTGTAACTTAAATTATGAATAACATGTTGGTTCGTTTATAGAGTGCGATAAGATTGAATAATCGAATTACATGTTCATTGGAGGGTTTAAGAAGGAGGCTTTTGTTGTTTTATTTACCTAGAGGTTATAGAAACATATAGATTTGAGATTTAATATGCAAAATATTCCAAAATTCCAAAGCCAACTTTCACAGCTATCCTTTAAAGGGCTGTTGTTAATAGTATAGTGGCTGGTATTACAAATATGTTTTGGAAAAGTATCGTCATATATTGGTTTCTCATTTAATTTTCCTTTTTATGGCGAAAACAGCAATATTTCTTATTTATGCGAAATTAATAATTGATGGCACGTACTGTTTTGATCGCAAACTTTTCGGCTTGATTTTGGTTTGCTTCAGAAGCCATATGCCTATAGACAAAAGTTCTTCGTTCTTCTTCTGCANAAAGTTCTTCGTTCTTCTTCTGCAGCAAACTGTCAAAAACCGTTTGTGTTTGTTTTTAGGATTTCATGTTTTAGCTTATTGTGTAATTCTAACATGATTCATACTTGTGACAAAAAAGCATGTATCAATGTCGATTATTTCGCTTACTTATGCAATAAAACAAGATACTAGTGTTTATGAGAACGCATACTAGATAGGTAGCTTTCAAATTCTCAACATGGATGCCTACTTAATAGTGCGAATATGACAATGGCTACCTACATGTCAGAAAAAGCTGAAGGTAACAAAATTACGTGCCACACATGAGACAATAGCGGTGTAACAAGGAAATTAGAAAATCTGCCAGATAGAGCCACGGTAGGAGTAGTAAAGTACACCGGTTAGTGGATTGAATAACAGGCTCAATTGCTCAAACTTGAGAAAATTTTGTCATTAAAGAATCATGTCATGTTGGCACTTCGGACAACGTTTTATTGCCAATGTGTAAGGTCACTGAATACCTGACATTTTGTTGTAGGCATACAATTACTGTGTGTAGGCAATCTTTTCAGTTTTTATAGGAGCCTATTGAAATTATATTTTGCAAAAACCAAAATGATATGGCATATGCGTATAAAGTTTGAACATACTGATAGACACTTTTCTAATAGATTTCTTGAAAAGTCAGCAAATGGACATTTTCATTTTTATAGTCATATGATTATTGCAAACATGTACGATTCAGGCAAGAAAAACCATGGTACAACTTCAAATAACGAATGCATAGTGGAAGGTTTCACTAACTGTTAGGTGTCAGTGATCTTTGGCATTGGGAAAGGTGCCTAATCGAGAAATTTTTGATCCTAGGGCAATGTTTGTCATGCATGCGGAAGGTGAGGGAGGACTGTTTACGCAAAGTTATGTCATTGCCAGATTACGTGATTGAAATGTCACTTTCACGGCGGAAAAGTCCGAACTCATAATCGCTTACAAATGCTGTCATGGACATAGGACTGTTTTCGCTTCAGTTTGCTGAATGGACATATTTACAAGACGTTCCTAAAACTGCATTAGTGAGCTAAGTCTAACTGCTGGGCATGTAGTAATCTACTTCCGACAGAATGAAGTCCATTATCGTGGTTTACATTTAAAGTTAATACCGATAACCAGATAAGTTAACTTAAAAGATACGAAATGCAATCATGTTGCGATTGAGGAAACGCGAAACTAATAGAGGGCTGAAAAAATCATTTTATCAGATCGGCCTAGTTTCACTTGAAAATGTTAATGATTCTCACAAAAAGGCTATTTCAATTTAAGTTACACCTGTAGCATGGAATGGTTATTTTTATGACTTGAAATACGCAACGAATATATGGAAACAGGGGCAATCAGTAACCATTACTGTTGCTGAAATTAGTGATGTGTAGATTCATATAAATTAATGCTTTGAACAGATGAGTCCTTTCACTTTTTCAATTTGTATGCATTGTTTTATTGCTTGCGGTTTATTGCAGTTTCGGTATAATGTAGAAGCAATTTATCTTGCTGGCATGACTGTTGCCAATTCACACGGGCCATTACTTATGACAACGAATCTTTACGCCCAAAAAGCAACCCACCAATTTTCTTGAGTATCCAGAGAAAGGCATAAACTTGATCACTCATATTTGCGCAATGACGAAGCGTATCACTCCCATCCTCTATTTTAAATTTTGGTAACAACTGATGAATGAAAAGTGAATCTTACCAAGTTACTCTGTCGAACATGTTCAAAAATTATCAAAGTACAACTATTGTTGCGACTACAAGTTGGAGAGCATCATTATAGGGGAAACAGAGCAGTTCGAAAATACAAATTAGTTGAAATTACCAAAACAACGAGCCAAATGTGCGCTCAATCGCAAAACTTTCCTTGTGATTAATTTGAGAGATGACCTTGTAAAAATGCATGTCCGGAATACCTTGAGTCTGTTGAGCAGATATGCTGGTGATAGCTCAAATTCGATGCCTACAAATTTTAAATTAGATATAGCTAACAGATTTCACCGTTTTCAGACTGTAATTCATGGGTTTTTTTCTGATTCACAATTATTTTCTGTAAATACGGGTGCTAATAATTGATCAACAATCAATACTATTTGCATATGCAGTTATAAAGTCAATAGTGTAACAGTTGGGGCATAGTGGCAATGAATACAACTTGACATTTGTAACTTGTAAGCCATGGGTTTCGACAATATCCAAACAACTCGATTGTTTTAAAAGATCGATGATTCTAATCGAAGCCGGGCTGAGGTAGCTAACCACACAGTATATTTACAAAAAAAATGCTGTTAATTTATTGCGTTAGTTTCGAAGGCTTATCGAACATTTTATTTCTTTAAAGATAGCCAACAGATTTTAATTTGTATGACGAGTTTCTCTAGTTTTTGTGCGTAAATAGTAAACAGGCAGGTTTGTCTTGCAGCATTTGCTACTCCAACTCCATATTTATCAGGGAGTACTGACTAATTCGATAAAAATATGCGTCAACGTGATGAATTTAGTTCCGCCACATGTTTACCATTTATGTCCTTGTTTCGTAACAAATTTTAACTGTCTCATTGCATTTTATGATTCGCATAAAGCATACTAAGTAAATAAATACTAAGAAAGTAAAAGCTCATCTAATTCGGCAAAAAAGAAGATAATTAGTTAAGGATATACATAGAAAGTATGTAAGCCTCGTATTTTATTTAGGTATTAGTTTATCTCGTCTCCTAACACATTGATGACTTCCGTTCTTCTGAAATTATGTAATTTAAGTCGTATTAAAGTAAATAGCTACTAGTCACGAAAACGTGCCTCAAATTATGCTCAATAAAAATCTTGTAACATGGTATTTTTTTTTGTGCGTTGCAGGTTCTAGCCCAAACTGCTCGTTGTTTTTTACGTGAGTCATTCCTTCGAATCCTGTGGAATTTGAAGGGATCGCCATCCCAAATTTCGTTCGTGGACCGCCCAGACGTAGCTGCAGACTTCTTACATTTCAATAGAGAATTTGACCGTGCAATTATCCAAGAACGAGACTCGGCACCAGAAGCTATTGATCTAGTTGCTACAAATTCTATCACAATTGATTACTTTCCGAAGAAAAAAAACGAGCCAAAAGATGGAAAACCTAGAACCGACTGCCAAACAGACTGAACTTCACAACACCTTATCGGCTGTGGAAACACTTAACTCTGCTGTCAAGTCAAACATCGTACCAAACCAAGAATATTTACTGCAAGGATCCATACTTGACTCTGGTGTGGACATACTCCTCCATCGTTTACGAGGACTTTGCGACAATACAGATGTCGGACTGGAAACATTCCAAGACCATGAAACCTGCTATGTTTTGTACAACCCTGGAGCTGGGCCAGCAGGTGCACAGCCATCAAGTCAGTCCTTGACGCTAAGAGTTCGTCGAGCGGTTGATGACAAAACAGCTCCTCTGCATTTGCGGTACATGGGGCAACCTGAAATTGGCGATAAAAACAGACCTACCATGGTACGCTCGGTACTAGACATTGGAGTTGGATCTGACATTTATGAATTCCTCAAAGAGCTTGGATGTCGGCGTGAATTTGACTACATCACTAAAGGTTACCTTTTCCGGAAGGGGCGTCTCAAGATCATTGTCGGGAAACTGTTTCGGTACGAAATGGGGAAAGGCTTAAATGAACTCGACCCTATTACTGGGAGTCACTATGTTGAGATGAGTGTTGTCACGCCAACAGGACAAGACGTAGTAGGTGAAGACATGCGAAACCTTGCTGAGCAGCTGAAACCTCTTGTTAATTTGGATAAAGTAGATCATCGGCGATTGCCCTGAAGTTATGCTCTTTGTTTTTCATGAAGAAATGTATGAATTGATACAAAATTCTATTCTGGAACGAATAAAGAATTACCTCCACAGTGTTTCATTTAATATCAAATCGAAAGTTTTGTTTTCATTTATTGTTTCCATCGTTTTTATGTCATGTAAGCAAATTGAGAATAACCTCTTTAATCCCTAGAATTTCTTCAGAATCGTAATATTAATTAACTAATTGTTTTCCCTTCTTTTTTTCCACTAAAAAATAAAGTTAAAGTACATTTAGCTTAAATTGGTAAAATGTTTTGAATTTCCATTTTTACTACTCATTTAAAATGAGTAAGATACACAACAATGAAAATATCCGTATTTTTTAAATGTCGCACTTAAGTAGGTATATCGCATTGCACCATAAAATGTAACCATAATCATAAAGGTAAAAAGCTAAAAGTATAAATAAAAATTGGTATTACATTGCTTCTCTTGTAAGAAATCTGCAATGACATATCACAATGAACAGTAGTACAGTAAAAATGAATGACAGATGATAACATAGTTTTCTTTTTTTGGATTGTGATTCAATCGAGCAGAAGACGAATAGTTTTATGATTTAAAATTTGTTGTTTTTTTTTCCTGATAAAAAGCTTAGTAGGCGGATATAAACATAATTCTTGGTGTCTTCACGGAGAACAACGGATTAGTTTAGTATTTGTTGAACGCGAAGCAATGGTAAAACATGAGTGTACGCGTTAATTTTAGTCTATTGAAAGCGGTACTAACACTACAAATGGTTGAGTAACTCTGACCAAAAGTCCAGCAAGAATTCCTGAGCTTGGGGCCACTTTTTGTGGGCTACGAAAGCCCCAAGGGCTACGAGAAGAAGACGTGAATAATCGTATTCGTGAACCTAAGAATGGGGCAAGCGCGGAGGCAATTGTGGCTACCAGGAGGAGTAGAAGTTGGAGCATGGTTAATCCAACGTTAACGAGTTTCACTGCTAACGCCCGTGCTGCAGAATTTTCGATACCTTCAATCGTGACCAATTGTTGCTGCTGTTGCTCTAATCGGGTAATCTAGCAAAATAATTGAAAACAAATTAACTTGGACGTAGAACCGAAGTATTTCGTACAATGAAATCGCGTATGTTAAGTCTATCAAAGCTACCTTTGTTTGACATGCCTCCAGCATTTCAGCCAGATCTCTAAGTCTTTCCTCACTCTGGTAACTTAGCTTTTCTTCAGCATCTGCAAGCGCTTGCTTCAAATTCCCTGTTTCTGCTTGGTGGAGTTCAGTAAGATCATTAACTTGCTCCTCAAGTCTTTCTGCGCGAAATCGTTCTTCTTGGAGTCCCTGACATATAAACTGAGAGTCTGCACCCGCCTGGTTCTATAGATCGATACATTCGTACAAACATTGAGATCACTCATACAATTTAAGCTTACCCGAATTCTAGCACTTAAAAATGCTTTTACCTTAAATCCTTCCAAATCTTCCCGAATCGTGCATATGTCTTCCTTTATTTCATGAATTTGTTGTAAGATGAGTGCCAATTCAGGATACTGAGAGGATAACTTTCCTTCAGGCCCTAAGCTACTGCTTTGTGCCGACTCTGAGCATTCAGATGCTGCTGCCTCTTCATCCCCACCTGTAGCGTTGTGTCCAGTGTGACCCGAAGAATTCATAACAGCAACAGTCCCACTACACGAAAAATTACCATCAGTGATCTTTAACATATATAAACACTGATACAATGCTATGGAGCTGATGAGCTGATAGATCGGAACAGGAAGCAATTGTTGAAAAGTTGTATGCAAATATCACCCTTGGCAACAGCTTTGTTTTTTGCAAGCAGAAGCGATTGTTTTTTCCCAAGAGAAAAGTTACTTACAGGTTCCTTCCTACATACCTTTGTTCTGTGGGAGGGATGTGAGCTGAACCATGATGTTGTCCAGATCTACCGTCATCCTCTCTCGCCACAGCACAAGGTATATTATCCGCTGATCCCGATTTAATATTGTGTTTTAGTAAGTAACTGGCAATTTCCCGAGGCTTCGCGATTACAGTTCTAAATCACCAAAAGAGATGTTCGTATCAAGAAGGAAAGTACAAGAGGTTTTCAAAATACTTTTGGTTCATAAATAGAAAACGCATCTCTAAGTAAAGCTCTTTCTACAGAAATTCAAAATGACACGAAGCACTTTTGAAGAGAAAAGACACATACTAAGATCAATGAAAATTCAATAGCAACAGAAAAAAAAGAAACACATAAAGCAAACTACTGCGAGAACAACACTTCTACGGTTGCTTCAAATGCAAAAGGTTACCAACCCAGAGATCCCACTGATGCCATCCTTCAGATTTCCACTGACAGACCTTTGCACGCAGCGAAAATTAACCAGATAAAACCAAAGTCAGTTTACTTTCTTCACAAAAATCGTCTAATCACGAAATCTGTTTACTTGTTCTAAGATACGCCCCAACTTAATTTTTTCAAAGTACACCGTTTCGAGAAAGTACAACCAAATAAGGAACTTTGTGTGCAGTATGAGGATCAACATAAATTTTCAAAATTACGTACGCCAAAAGTAACTTGGATTTTTTAAAACCTACAAATCCAATCAAGCAATGCATCATGCAGTGCACTTGTGCAGTTTAAAAATAAAATAAATACCCCTTAAAAATGAATTGTATAAAAAATACGGAATGATAAGTAGGAGTATATATATTGTGCTTGAGAAAGTAGTTCATGCAACAAATTTACTGGAAGGACATGCATAACCGCGGTGCTTTGAGAACGTTGTGATTTGTCTGGGCTTAATGGATTAAAACGGTGAAACATAAGAGAAAACTGATAAGATAGTGGAGCGAAACAGGGGAAGATTAGAATTGAAATTTGTCCATTTGTCTTTTAGGTACCGCCTTGCATTTAGTTGGTGTTTACTTGTCTCGCAAAACTTACTTTATGCCGTGGCTAACATTATGAAGTCGTCCTTTAGATGCTCTATGCGAAGAAGCTGTGGAAGAACCTGATGCTCCACTTCCGAGTTCACCAAGTTCATGGGCATTGAGTTCAGAAACGTTGAAAGCCTTTCCCGGGCTAGAGTTTTGGGCTTCCTTCTCTCTTTCCTAAAATTATCCAGACAAAACTTTCAAATGTGGCCGGAAGAGAAACATTAGGATATTTTTAAACTTCGCCCACTCACATTTAACTGTTGACTGTATCGCTCCAACTTTTTCTGCAGAGCAGCAATGTGCGCTGCTGCTTTGGTGTTCCGTTTTTCAAACACAGCTTTTACTTGAGGTAACTGGTTCCGTTGTGCAACGGCAGCCATTTTTAAGTACTCCTCGACATTTTCATCGCGACGACGCTGCTCCTCTTGAATTCGCCTTTTCGCTTTGACAATTTTCTCCTGGAGTTGTTGCAAGGAAGGAGTATGGACGCCAGGGTGGGTTACTGAGTTAGAGGAAACATTAGGTGTGTCGTCACTCGTCATGTCGTCAATATCCATAATGGACCATTCAAAGTAGTCGGTAATTAGTTTCGTTTGTAACATTCACTTTCACTTTACATCAAGTCTTGTTAAGAAAGTCACTTGTTATTCCCCATTTTGAGCGTTCCGGCCGTTGGCCAACTGAGTCAACTTGTCTGTCAAGTTTTGCGCAAATGTAAGTGTGTAAGAAGGACTCAGGTTATTTAAAAGTGCGTAAATAGTCTCGTATTTCTGATTGCTCTGAGATTCCGATGATTTGTCGTCAAATTGACCTCGTCCTACGACAGAGAATCCTTCCACGTCTAGTTTAACCGTTATCTTCTCCTTTTCTTTTGTCTCAATGTTAATATACGCTATTCTACCATCAAATCCTTTGGAAGTATTTATCTGTGCACTGGAAAGTTCAGCACTAGTGACGCAGCTTGAAATATCCTCTACGACCGCTTGGGCTTCTGACTTCCAGTCCAAACTGTCCATCGTAACAGCAACTGCTATTCAGACAGTGCCATAGCGAAACAAGAGAATATCCGGTTTCAAAAAATGTAGTTGTCCTAGTAACCTCTGATCCCGTAAAGTTGTTCCTTATCGCCCTTCGTCACTGGAAGACTTTCCCTCGACCCCTTTTATGTGCAAACTGTTATCCTCCCAAAATTTTCTACCTGAATACAAGAAAAACCTTCATAATACCATATACAGTAACAAATGGTAACTTTTTGTCTTACATATTTACATACTTTCTCCAGTCGCTTTCCAAAAATACTATCAATTTTCAACTGTGTTACAGCCTCATCCTCTTGATTATTGTCAAAATAGCTTTTTCCTCTATCCCACCGTTGGTAAATTGCACTAAAATGTCATCGTTACTGTTTCTTCAACTTCATCATGTCTCCTCAAAATGTATTAAATGCACTACTTCCTCAAAACAGTGTTCATGTCATTTAAACCCAGACTAATTGCCTTTTTTCCTGTCTGTCCAAACTCGTAGATATTTTCAATGCGTTCATCGACGTGCCCATAAAAAATGACTCATTTTTTTCGACAAAATCACCTTCCTCTACCACTTTACTTGTTTGAACTATGCTTCTATTTCTAGCGGCCTAATGATCTCTCTTGATAAGCACTTATCTTATCATCCAATTAATAATAACGGTGAACTTCAGACCGCCAGACCACCCATGAAAATTGAAGCAGAAAAAAAGTCAAACACAATCTTCTCCTCTCCTCCTAACCAACCAAACCACACACAATATCCATCTATTTAGGTAACTGACTTGTTAAACTGTTTTTTTTTCTTTGCTTCAAGTCAAGATGATAATAAAAAAATGCAAATTTTATCTGGTTTCAATTTCGCGGCTCTCCATATTTTTATTTTGTCAATATGACTCACTCAAATTTGTTTTTAAAGGGAGACAACAGAGAACTTTTCTCTCTGATCCTCTTTTTTTCAGAGTGACTCACTCGAAAATGCGCGAGTCAAACATCTGGGCGAGAAGCGAGAGTCAATAAACAAAAACTCGAACTGAAAATGAGCGTTGTTCCATTCATAATACGACCAGAGAGAAAAATTCTATCGATCGACAGCTAAAAAGAAAAAAAGGCAATGTCGGAAGCTTTTTTCAAATTTATCTTCGACTAAGAAAATTGCATGCTTTCGGAATCGATTTCATTAGAAACGTTTGCGAACGATTATTTCCTTCCAAGAATTTCAGGCAGGACTGGTAAAGGGTGGGTGTTTTTTTTTTTTGCATGTTGTCAATTATGCAACAGTTTAATTCCTGGAGTGGTTGGAGTTGGGATGTGAGAAGGTAGCCGGCCATGCATTTCGGGGAAGACGGAGTTTGGAAAAATGCTTGAAAAATGTGGATTTTTTTGCGAACCGAAACGCGTTCATTATAAAAGAAAGGATGATTGAAAATCAAGATCCTGCATCTATGCATTTTTGTAGTTTTGCCGGAGTTTTGTTGGAAATTGAGGTTTTTATGAAAGGAACATTTTGGAAATGGAGAAAGTTTTGTGATAACATAAAAAGTTGTGAGAAGAAAGGAGAAACGTAAACGACCTTTGAATTAAGGGAAATGGCAAGGAGAGATGAAAGGAAATGTGGAATATTCCGGGAGAAAGAGTATAGTAGAGAAAGAAAAGCGAAGGATGGTGAAAGTAAATACTTGATAATAATGTTTGCCCATGAGAGAAAGAGAAAAGACCGCGCTTGTTAGACGAACTAGAAGTGTGTCAAAGTGACATTGATGGAAGGATGATAGAACAGGATAGACATATGAAGATGGAGGCAATTACAATTGGAAACATGCTTGATATGGTAATGAAAGTATGACAATGGAAACTGAAGATGCAATTACACGTGCTATAATTGGAATTGGAAGAATGAGAGAAATTGTGTGGGCGAAAATGAGGAGCTGTCAAAGAGGTTCAAAGTAAGAAACCAGGGCAATTTTTGCTTTGTGCAGGTGCTTTCACTTAGAGAACATGGGGAAAGCTGGGATTTGGCTTGTGCTATTTTTTCTGTCCGAGGAGCTCCGGAAAATGTTTTTGATGATGTTGGGGTTAAATGACTGACTCCCACACGACCAACTACAAGAAAGCCAGGAGAGTTTTAAGTTTTTGTGCAAACATGATAAACCAAAATGAGAATATTATTTTCAAATTTAGTTTAGCGATCTGTATTTGTTTGTACAAAACTCTAAATAGACTAACAGTAAAGATGACAAATGACTTAGGTTCGAAATGGATTATATTTGAGCCCTGTTTTCTGCTGAAACTTGTATCGGTCAACTTTACGTCCGTCTTCAATCATTTTCTTGACATCCTCTCGGTATGCAGGTGGCTGTAACTCTGCGTCTAATGTGCAATCATATTTTTCTTCCGGCCTGTAAAATAAAACGGTAGATCAAGGAAAAAGTTAAATAATCAATGCACGTATTTAAAAAAATTCTCTTTCTTAATTTACTTAATTCTGACGAATCCTGATTTAATTATGTCCACGTCACGCTTGTATTCATCTTTAAGCATGTCTAGCACAGGTGGCGGTGCGTCAAAGCGCATGAGAAAATAGCTTAAAAATTATTGAAAAAAAATCCAAATTCACATCTGTAGCATCAATAACAAAAACTGTTTATTTTATGATTTTATGCTAATGAACTCTTACCTTCCTTCCCGATAACCCTTTCCATGCATGGTCATTTTGTGGGGAAGACTTCGAGTTCCCAAATTTTCGATTCCAAACAGAACCCCTCTCATGTTGAAAATGTGCTTGGCAGTTCGCTTCAGGACCTGAGCTGTTTCCGGTCGCGACATTTTCTTAAGGATAAACAGAGCCTCATAGCTAGGCATTATTACAATTGAACTTTTAAACTTATCAACTTTTTCTTTAGTTACTATCCATTAACTTTTTTCTGTTGATTTTAATATAACATTTTGTTTAGCTATCTCAATCCAATTCTATACCAAACATCCAAAAGTCCCATGTGGATTCGATTGGGGTAAACTGAAGTTGGCTCTGTTGTACACTTGGTTCTTTTACAAGTTTTACATGCTCGCAATGTTATCGGCACCGTGTTAGCCATTTTACTTGGGCATCATCTGTTTTGAAGGAGGATACACCGCAAGTAAAGATCACTGGAAATCTGTAAATTATCTTTCGAGGTTTTCGAGCAGTCCAGCAGTAAAAATGGCTCACATTACAGGCGCTTTGGTAAGGAATATAATGATTAATAATTATTCACTTGGAATGTTTAGTAAGACAAGCGGTGGAATGATTTAATTCATATTTTTGGGCTGTTTCCAACAGGCAAGGAACTTCTCCACCAGCGGTGTCGCCCAACAACTTGTGAAGGTATTTGATACTCCTGCTGCTTCTGAACAAAGTTGCCTTAGTAAATTGAATGCAAAATGTTTAATTTTAACTTGTGCGCTTTTGCAGGCTCCAATTCAAGTTTTTGGGATTGAAGGTCGCTATGCCTCAGCACTCTATTCGGCCGCTTCCAAGCAAAAGCAACTTGACCAGGTTGAAAAGGACCTGAGGGACGTCCACGCAACTTTAAAGAAGAAGGGTCAGCTCGTAGACCTTCTGTTGGACCCTTCAATGAACAGAAACAAGAAGAGGGATTTGATTGCTAGTGCCCTTGGACAGTCAAAAGCGTCCAAGTTAACTGGAAACTTGCTGGGTAAAAATTAAATCCGTTCTAAACTGTATAAAACCTCATCTTACTTCGATGAAAGCAAGGGAAATAATTGTTTACACTGTTTCAACAGCTTTACTCGCTGAGATGGGACGGCTAAACAAACTTGAGGGAATCGCTACTTCTTACTTTACAATCATGAGCGCCCACCGTGGTGAAGTGGAATGCGAGGTTACAACTGCCAAGGTACTTTAAAACCAAAACCTGTTTCTGACAAGAAAAAAAGATCTTCTAAGCTTAAATATTTATTTCATTTTAGGCTTTGGATGGACCTATGCAAAAAGAGTTGGAAGCTGTTCTCAAGTCCTTTGTGAAATCTGGACAGTCCGTCATCCTCAGAACAAATGTGGATCCTAACATTCTTGGTGGGATGGTTGTCTCCATCGGCGACAAGTATGTGGACATGAGCACTGCGTCAAAGATTAAAAAGTACACAGACTTAATCCAGCAAGCAGTTTAAATCCCTGCTCTGCATCTTTTTCTCCAGTCAAAAGTTCATTCTCTGCAAGATCATTGTAAACATGTAGTAAATTAAACAAAGCAAAGTTTTCTTTAGTGAAAAAATTATTGTTAAAAAAGAAAGCTTTCAAATTATTACAAACATGGGAAAGCTAGAGTTTTGTCATGTCGAAGATCGAATAAAGAAAATCCAAAACCAATGTTCATCGTGATTTATATTAGATTTGATTAATTTATTTTCGTAATTTGTGTATCTAGTCTTCTTTACAAGTTTCGCTTTAAAATTGCCAAAAAAACTAAATTAATTCAGAAAAGGAAATTCATAGCATGCAAAAAAAGGAAATTCAGCAACAAAGTTTTTATCTTCTTCTTATTCATCTCTGTAATAGGAAGCAAAATGGAATTCAAAAGTTGTGCTCAATTTTGCCCTGAACATCAGTACTTGTAAAATAGACTCGTTGTAAATTA
>VICI01001732.1:0-20330 GCA_019593645.1 Akabosia matsudoensis
ATACGCACAAGCCAAACTATAATTTTTGCTTGTTCTTGTAGGATTTTGGTGTGTGCTCCATCCAATGCTGCGGCTGATGTGATTGCACAATACTTGGCGATGAGTGGACAATATTCGCCAGGCGATTTTGTTCGTTTGAATGGATTTTTGAGGGCAGGGCAACCTATGCTCGAGGCAGTGACACCGTTTTGCGCTGATGGCGAAGATTTAGCTGTTGTTGCCATGAACCGATTGATTATCTGCACATGCATGACCGCTGGTCAATTTTTTACCTTGGATCTCTCCGTTGGTCATTTCACACATGTTTTTGTTGACGAAGCTGGGTATTGTACAGAGCCGGAAACCATGGTGCCTACGATTCTGCTCGCTAAAAATAAGGGCGGTCAGGTGGGATTAACGAGATTCGATTATAATTGACTTAAACTTGAACAATTCGAAATAACGAATGGCTGTAAATGTTTGTAGTTGATTCTTGCGGGAGATCCTCGACAACTTGGCCCAGTTCTAATGAGTGATGTATCTCAAAACTGTGGTCTTGGGAAGTCTTTCCTAGAGCGTTTGATGAACCGACCATTGTATCAGCGTGATGTAGGCCTCTTTGGAGACGAGAAGTATAACCCACTTGCGTTGACGAAATTAGTAAGAAACTACCGAGCTCACCCAGCTCTTCTCCGACTCCCGTCGAAACTATTTTATGACGATGACCTCGTTCCACAATTGGAGGAGTCTGAAGTTTGTCAGCTTTGCCAAGACCCGCGACTGAAAGGGATTTTGGTTAGTGAAGGCGTCCCCATGATTTTCGATGGAGTTCAAGGAACTTGCACTCGAGAACGAGATTCACCGAGTTGGTGTAACATTCAGGAAGCCATGAAGGTTACCCATTATGTTGACGCTCTTATGAAGAAAGCCGGAATGTCGTGTGATGACATTGGTATTATTACGCCGTACCGGAAACAGGTTAGAAAATTTGTTCCCTGACTGAAACCCATTCAAATTTGACGGTCATCATGATTTTTATGACCAATATAATGTTGTGTTTGCTTTGTTTTGTTTTTACCAGGTTGAGAAGATTCGAATGTCCCTTGAGCTTCGTCTAAAGCAAGTTGACATCCCGAAGGTGGCTTCTGTTGAAGAATTCCAAGGTGGAGAAAGGAAGGTGATAATCATCTCTACTGTGCGATCCGTGAACGAAGATAAAGTTAGCACTTTCCTGGACCGACTTGCGTTCTTGTACTCACCGAAGCGATTCAACGTTGTTATCACCCGAGCAAAAGCGTTAATGATAATTGTCGGGAATCCACATGTCCTTGCTCAAAACCAGTACTGGGTCCAGCTTCTTCGCTATGCAATTGAGTTGAATGCATATACTGGCTGCAACTTGCCCGTTTTCCTGAATCCCAACTTGAACCGAATTCTTGTCGACAAGGAAAAACGTAAGCAGGATTCTATATCAAGATACCTCGCTGCTTCTGGCCAGATTGACAATGACGGTCCTGAAGAATATGAAGATATCCACGATCAAATTTAACAGATGAATTGACTGTACTAGTTCATCTGTTTCCAATAAATTTTGACACGATGAGTCCACACTTTTGGTTGTGTGAGGTGACTGGTTTGTCGAGTAAGATTGAATCAACTCCACAATTGTAAATTAATTGTTTTACACACTGTCTGAGCCATCGATAAAATGTATTATCGACAACTTGTGCTTCGCAGCAATTTTCGGCAGCTATGACCAGATCTGTAATAAATTGAAGTCACCCTGATGTTTTGTGAAGAATATGCGTAAAACTTGTAATTTTAAATTCCATGATTAAACTATTTTTAAATTAAATAAAGAAAATCGTTTTCATTCAAAATCCAACTTTAAAACATGTATACTCGTACAAGGACTAGAAGAGACTTTTCTCATTCCTCCGCAACTATAGTTCCCAGCAAAAAAGATTGACGGACAACGCATTTGATCTATTCCGCATGTCTCATTTTTTGTTTGTGGAAGAGTGTATGCATCCATCAACGAAAAAAAACAATGATGAATGAGGCCTAATTCTTTTTTTTTACCTAGGAAATTTTTTTATCGTTATTCACATTTTTCCAAGACTTCCGTCCATGCAGCGTTCGAAAATCTTGGTTTCAACAGGTGAAAGTGTTTCCGAACATGTATTTTTTGTTACGAAAAGTATTTTTGTGTATGAGAATAAGACGGCGCACGCATGCGCATGTCTGAGACGATGATTGCCCCTGAACGAGACGACTGATTGCATAAAAAGAAGTGTTTAGGTATGGAGAGAAGATGTTGTTGCCCTCAAGCTAGAAAGTCTCATCATGTGTACACCTGATGATACTGAAATAGGTCTCACATGGGTATACCAACAACAACGTGTCTACAGACACAACAACATGTCTTGTGACAAGTGATTTACGACGTCAGGAGGGGAGTTGACATACAAAAAAGTGGAGACATAGTTGGAGAATGTGCATCTGAAAAGGTCACGATGAAGGAGTTGCCGAAGGGGAGGAGATAACTGGAAGGGAGCTATTTAATTGAAGTCTCTGGTGAAAAAGTAATAATGTCGACGGATACAGATGAGTTTAATAATGAAGAAGAAGACGACGATGGAGGATTTGACGGCGATGAAAAGTCGGACGGAACTGATGAAGCTGATGGTTTCAAGGAGGAAACGCTATTTGATGAAAAAAATGTGTCAGGCGGAAGTAATGTGGAGGAAGAAGCTGAGGAGGAAAAGCCAATTGTGGAGGCCAAACAAATATATATTTTGATGGCAAAGGAATATAGGATCTCGAGGAATAGACGGGCGGAATGGTTCTTCAACGTTGTTAATAATTATGTGTCTTATCCCTCTCAAGGGGAGGGGGAGGAGAGTACCAGTAAAGATGGTGATAAAATTAAATCCTCTGATTTCGAAGTGGTTTCGATAATTCCGAAGAAGGAGCCTGCATCGTGGTCAGTGGATACTGCACACAAATACAGGTATGGCGTTTTTTTTTGTCGTTAATGTCAATAAGACTATAGCTAATGCCACCAATTCACCCGAATTTCAGATACCATGTGAGTCCTGATACAAAGATAATCTATTTATCTCGTCGATACCGAATCGTCTTTTGTCTTGATATAAGTCCGTCAGTAGCCTCAGTGGTGAGCTAGCCATTCCCATCGATAGAATCATCCTTATTCATTATTGGCATATTTTTAATTTCACTTAATGCTGGTGTGTTTAGGATGTTCAAGCTGGCGGGGTTGTGTTTGATAGCATATTTAAAGCCTTGCAAGCCAGTCTGCAGGGATTGCTCCAACCGGTCAGTTGCAAAGATTTCAATATTTTGGAGGATCAGATTGACATTTCAATAGTGAAATAATTGCGTATTTTTTAAAGTTCAAAATTCCAGGCACCAGGCGAACCTTTTGTCCAGAAATATTTCTGACCGTGATAGCGCACACTCCATTTTTCGCTCCAGTCACCGACCAAGTTCTCATCCAGGGTCAGATTTTAGACAAGGATACCTGCTCCGGCATCCTTGAGAAGATATTTGATCAGCTCAATGATGCGGAAAACAGAATTGCTAACTTAATCACCAAACGTGTTCAAGAGTTATCGCTAGATTCCCGAGAAAACAGTTCCCACAATAGAGTCACGGAAGCAGACGCGTCAGATGGTGATGGTGATGATGACGATGAAACTGATGGAAACGTGTTTGAGGAGAGCCCTACATCCCTCTACGGGGGTCAAGCTGCTGGACCAAACCCCAACGACGAGCCAATTGCAAACACCACCACACGACGGAGCAACGTCAACAAGTACTCCTCATTTGCGATGAGCCCCGACTTTGGCCTACTCGATTTACTCAGACAGGCATTAATTGCATTGAGTCTTATGCCCGAAAACTCCTCGCCTGGTTTAGTGATACTGACTGATGGTGTTATCAGTGTTCCGGACGGAAGATATCTTGATATTATCCTCAACCAGCTGAGGTACAATACAGTGTCATGCTCATTTATTCAACTGAGTAGTCCGTTCCACCCGCATTTATGTCATGGAGTCCTGCCGTATGCGGATCTGATGAAATTTATTGCCTCGGCTACATTCGGTGCTTATTTAAGTGAGGCCCCTGAAATTGTATGTAACCCACAACTTTTAATTTTTTGAGATATTGTCTGCAATGGAATATTGTATGGAATATTGTATTGTCTGTTTTTTTTTGTTGTAGGCGGAAACGGGTGACGGTGGAATGAATGCTTATCACAATGCATTTCTAGCGTGGAGCTTTCATAAAACGCTTGAAACGGAGTGGACTAAGCAACGACCTCAAGCAAAAGTCAAGCCTGGTGAATGGTCTGTGCGCAATAAATGCTTCTTCTCTGTGCGGGACATGCCAATTGTGAAGAAACAGCAATATGAGCAAAGTCTTGATGTGGACCATATGAAGGTCATGTCATGTCGTTTACGGGAAGGCTTTACAATAAAGGAAGTGATAACTTCTCCGGAAACTGGATTAGCTGAAGTGACCCTTATCCTGCCATGGAAGTTTTTGATTCATTTGGAGTACAAAATTTATATCAATTCGTACATTTACGACAGAGGTCTTACTGACCTAGCCGAGCCTACATATTCGTCTAAAGTTAGATGTGTAGTTAGCCTAGAGGGGCCTTATGATTTTCTTCATGATGTTACTTGCCTCGCCAAAAAGCCTTTTTCATCATTGTATCGCCAGCTCATGGTAAATCGTTTCTGGGCCACAAGAAAAAATCTTTCAGAGTCAGATCGACTCCTAGTTCATTTGAATTCATTTTCGGCCAACCAAGCTTATTACAATATTCCTGAGAGCTTAAAAAATGGGATGCCCCTATTTTACTGGGGACCTGTCAATAGTTCCGCATTGCCCCAATTACAGTCCAAGTAAGTGAAATACTCACAGTAATCTGTTATCATTGGACAAAGTTTACCTTGATGTGTGTAATGTTTTACTATAGTGAACAGACGTATCCTCAGTTCACGCACTTTTGGAAGCCAGTTTGTCTCTTGGATACAACTGTATGGCAAAAGTGGATGCACACCCATCGAATTGGAGTGATCCTGGAACACGACTATCCTTTGCCAAAGTAACTAGTTCAAAACTATTGATTTCCCCGATGGAGTCTATTAATATGTATTTTGTATGTATGTATGATTATTTCATAGAAATGTGCATTTGCCCAACTCCACGGGTCGTTTTAATGTGATCCAATGTCGACAAGCTATCATGGCACTGAACACATTACTGAAGAACATGAGCAGTTTTGTCCTTGTGGAGAATCAGTCCTACGTTTATCTAATGTATAAGTCACCGGAAGATAAAGTGCCTCACTCCTTTTGTCTAGTTCGAGTAACTTCCAAGCCCCCTCATGTAGTTCTTCGTCTCGCCTTTTTAGTCGGCACGCCTGGTCATTTGCGACACGCAACTGTGGCTCAGTTTCGAGCGAAAATTGCATCTCTCACATTCCCACAGCGTGTCAAAGATCCCCCAAAGTGGAGAGTAATCATGAACACGCCGGTTGCCAAGGCTGCAGCTACTGCCAGTCCACTTGTAAATAAAACGTCGTGGTCGGACATGCCTTGCTGTGTGATTGTGCACAAGCCTGTTGAAAAAATAATGATTCGATATGATAAATCTCCGGATGACTTCGGAAAACGACTATTATCTGTGGACGAAACGTCCCTATACATACCAGAAGCCAAGTCTACCAAGCAATCTACTTTCGGTTTCCGACCAACGTACCAAACCGCCCCAGTGGTCGGAAGTGCGGCCTCCTTTCAGATGCTCCCAGAGGTGTTCAACACAATTGCTAGGTATCTTCATCATCGTCGTTGGATCTGGTGGTTTCCTGGAGGGGACTTACGACCTCTGAATGCGAAATGGGCCTCTGAAATATTGGCAACAGTGACTAAAATTAGGCTACAGGAGGGATTTCGGTTCGCATTCTCCTCGGCCGGCATAACCAACATGGTTCTCGAGTTACCCATGAAAGTAAGCCAAAGCTGTTGAATAATTCCATATTTTATTTTTGTTTCGTAATACGAAAATTTTGCATGAAACTTTAGAGTAGCGGAACGAATAAAAGCACAGTGGCTCCAATGGTTCTTCAGTTCATCGTATTTCCACCAACAGCAAATCTGAAGTCTGAGGATTTTGATTTGGACTCGGTGGATACTGGTGATAGCATTTACTTGGTGACGGAGTGTTGGGTTGAACCACAATGTGGCTCTGTAACTGAGGATGAGATTGAAAGCGATGTTGAAGATATTCCAGTGAAGGCTAAAGATTTTCTGGGTTTGTCGTACACGGACATACCAGATTTTGTAAGTTGATGGAAATTAGCATACATACCAATTGAATGAGGATTTTTTAATTGGCCTTGCTTTTATGTTGCCTTAGCTGCTTAAAACAGATCGAAAGTGTATCTCATTGGTAGGAACTTTCGAGTACCTAGTGCGGATCTGCAGTAACAAGGAAATTCCGTTTCTGGTCACCGTGAATCAGCCGTAAGGGATAATTTAAGATTGTATCAAGTTGCCCCATATATTACAGTCATGTACATTGCGAACAATTTTTTTTCAGTGGTTCAGACAGTCATAGCATTGACGATGAAAGCATAAACGTGATTCCTTTTGAGTTTGATCTAAAGCCCATTTTAAAGCGTAGTGGGCAAGTGGAAATTCTTTTTTCGTCGTTCTTTCAAGGTTCGCGAGTTGTCTTTTGTTTTACGCGTTTCCATTAGTTCATGCTGTAGCTTTAACGCGACTGTTCACGAAACTCTTTTTGGTTGCTTTCAGATTTGTCGTTAACTTTCCCTACTGAATGGAACTTGAGTGTATGCTCCTTCTTTGAACGTGCTAATTCCCTATTGTATCAGCATTGGTGTACTAATATCGCAGTCTTTCAAGATAAGGAAGTTGCTTTGTCTCAGGAGCAACATGAAGTAGCCACTCGTGCTGTTTTGAAACGGAAAGGGCTTGAAGACTTGCTCGATGACGATGATGCGACATCTAAAAGTCCACGCGGACCACGAGAAAAATGTATTTCATACTATTTTGGTATTTCACCATGGAATTAGTTATATTAGAAATACTAAAGAGGCCTTATTTTGTCCTGGTACGTAGTCATCCAATGGCGTTGCTTTGTCCGCTCGAGTAGCAGTACCCATGTACTCGTGACCCTAGTTCCAGCATCTCTGAAAGACTTGAAGAACCTATTACTCCAACTAGACTTAAATGTTGAAGCACTCCATAAGACTCGCTCTAGTCGCTATGTTGACTTCATCGCAGACATGGAATACAACATGGCAATCGCAGATGCCGCTATAGAATGTCCCAATCAACTCGGTGGCCAGAATTTACCAGCTGCATCTTCAGCGTCTTCCTCTAGCTCTCCTCAGTTGGTTGACCATCATCAGTTAAACTGTAGAAACTGTCAGTCTGTAGCTCCAACTTCGGTGGCTACCACTCTGGTGAATCGTAAACGAATGAGGGCTTTTTCGGGTGGGAGTGAGTGTGCTCCAGCGATTAAAAAGTATTTGAGCACACAAGTACCCTTCTCTGGTGGAAGTGGGTCGCAAGTAGGCGATGACGTATTTACATCAAGTGAAGAAGGTAATGATCAGGAGGAAACTAATCAACCATCTCCTCCAGAACCATGCCAAGACCACGACGTAAAAACCGAGGACGAGCAAAAGAGTGCTTACGTTCGCTCTCAGACATTTTCCGAAGGTACCGTATCTGGAAAATTGGCTCATTTCATGAGATCAAAACGCACATTAAGTGACCAGAGTGCAAGTGCAGCTAATGGGGGAGCTGTTGGTGGCAATGGTGAGCAGGAGCAAGATAATCTTTGCTCTGATCCCCAGCGGTGTAGCCAACTTCGTGATTACCTGAATCGTTGTGGGGGAAACAGTTCAAATAATACTGGTGCTACGTTGGACGAAACACTTCGCTTTGTTCCATGCAGGCCTCCTATAGTAGGCTCAATAGCGTACTGCATTTTCACTTACTCATGTTCGCTCATGTCACTGACAGACCACATCGTGTTCAACAAAGTGTCCAGTGATCAACTAACAAAAGACTTTCGGGTATTTCGAGATCCTCTCTCTGGTTTCGTTGGTGGCTATGGTGAGTTTGACCAAGATACGGGAGACGACGACGATGAGCTTAGTTCCGGATCTGGTTCCATGTTTCCAAATGGGAGGTCCATTTCACAAGAATCATTTAGCGAGAGCTCCCTCCAGTAAGTATTCGAAACAAATTGTCTTTTTCGTTTGCATATAGTACCCATTTTAACTACTCAACAAATGCCACTTTCAGACGCTTAGAGGCAGCGGAACAAGAGGCTCTGTTGAAAATACATTGTACTCAATTACGCGATGCTCACTTGAGGGCTTATATTGTTAGTGCTTATCGAAGTTTACTCAATGGATACTCAATAAACCCTTGCGATATAAAAGTAGTCATTGACAGATGTACGCTCACACGAGTTCGATTTCCATTGAATAAATTCCTTAAGGTAAGGAGATAACTATCAACATTTGTTTTTTTTTTAATTTCAAATTACAATTCATTAGCTGTGAGATAATATTCAACTGTACCGTTGCTTGATCCTCAGCATATATGCCACCATGAAAAGTCAATACTTCAAGTACTTGCTGACTACAACGAGGAAGTTTTACGTGGTGAAGAAAGAAGACAGTCAACTCATGAGGCTGCTGATAAAGTAGAGACTGAAGAATCTTTTTCAAGTTGTAGTAGCGATCGAAAAGACTGTTGCAAACAACTGGAAAATATACATCATTTCATTAAAAAGCGGTTTCGTCGACTACTTTCACGAAATTTTAGTCCTGTGTCAGATGATGGAAATGTATTTTACTATAAAATTTCTGGAAGTAATGCTTTCTCTGATGTAAGCGGTTTTTGTGCGGCCGGTGGCCAAGTTAAGTGTTGCTCTGACATGGAGGATAACATCGATTCGTGTAGTATAGTGGCGGACTCGTTGTGCTCAGCCGATGACCACTACCCCATGGCATCACTTCAAATTACATCAGATAATGAAGCAACAGTTGACAAGAGTCCTGGAAATAATCCAATAGATAGACGCAGTGTTACTAATGTAACCAACATACCGCATCATGCCGATCACGGAGGAAACACGGCGAATGACACAGATGTACACTCATTCAGTGGGTGTACTCAGCCGTCGCTATATGGTGGTGCTACTTCAGGAATTACTGCGCAATGCGCCCCTATGTTTGGTTACTTGACTTGTGCGTTCAAGCCAGTGGAACAACAGGCAGAATGTGAAAGTAATAATGGGAGTGAGGAATTCTTGGACGAGTCGGACGAAGATGAAACTGGCTACTTACGCCTGGTTGATCTTCCAACTTGTTATCGTAAGCCATAAAAAGTCTATTATCCTTTCATACAGATTATTGTTTGAAGGCCTTAGTTCAGTAATATTTGAAATCATCAGACGAACTCTGCCTGGATTACATTCGGAAGGTGGCCGATGACGAAGACCCCGAAGATGTGCTAGACCTTACTCCCGCATCAAAGCTTCAGTTGACTATGGAGCTCACATTTTTAACAGTTCCTGAAACGGACCAGGAGAAAAGCATGCAGAGTAATTCAGCAGATGAATCTGGAAGTAGTGGAGCTAGTCAAACAAGCAGCAGACGATCTTTTAGACTCTCTTTGGCCGAATTCCAGAAACGACTTTCCCTTCGGCAAGCAAACGCTATTGATGCTGTAATACGCGATATTAATTGGCTGATAGAGGACGAGATAACTTCGTTCAGAGGCGGTGGTGGTGGCCCAGGAAGTGGGGACTGTGTGAGCAAAGTGGACGAGTCACTTCTTGAGAAAATCTCCAAGCATGTGCTTCATTCTCTCGATAAGACGGGATGTATTCATCAACAAATACGGCTCAGTTTTGTAGAGCACTCGGACAATAAAGGATTCAACAGCTTTTTGGAGAGATTTAACAACTTAGCGGTGAATGAATACAGTTTCCGGCAAGTAGGCATGTGGTGGTTTCTCGTGCGAACGGTGCCAAACTCCATCGAAGGAACTGAGGAAAATCAGCAGTCGGGGCTGGATACATCAACTTCATCTAGCTCATCATCGAAGGTAATTCTTCCATCTTTCTGGATTATCCTGCGAGCTTTTCCCACAACTGTATTGGATCTGTACCATCATTGTCGATTCGATGAAAACGATCACGCTACTCTACAATTCTCTCGAAATTTGAGAGTTCGCATTATTGATCTTGTCTCCAGCTTGATTCGAACGATAAATCAGGATCTACTTCTGCAACAGCTTCATGACACTCGAGTATGTTCTCCATTTCTAGAAATGGAGGATCCCCCTGACTTGGAGGAGGCTAGTGACCTGATGATGATACCACGTGCACTCACGTCCATTTCAAAATTTGGGGATAGTGAAAGTGACATCAGTAGTACACTACCTTTGGGCATGTTTGTTCCTGGTATGTTCTCATGTCAAGTCGTATGGGTCACTACGTTCACTCTTCACTCAAGGTTAAGGTCAGGTGGGGGTAAAACTGCATTTGCTCGGGGCATTCAGCAATTGAGAAGTGCCTTGACAGCTTTTGAAGTAGCAGAACGCAAAAACATGTTTGTGTACAGGGATGCCCTGGGTAATGTTTTTTACATGAGATTTTATCGGGGGGTAGATGTCCTCGAAGGAAATACGAGTGGCAGTCCCCCCAAGACAAATATGGACAGTACCAGTGCACTCGCCGAGGATTGTCAGGACTCAGAGCTCCAGTCGATTGCTAGTGAATCATCGTCAATTAATCGTTTTATGATTAAACGGACACGTACTCAAGATTCTGAATCTGAAAAAGGGAGGGACGACCCGTGTGATGGCATTTTAGCACTGAAGGTTCATGGCATTGTTCCAGCTGGCGAGGAAATCAAGGAAAAGTTGGTGCAAAGTTTGAGAAATAAACTGGATGATGCCGTGCTAGAAATCTTATGCGTAACGTTAAAAAGAAATCCCCATTGTAAGCTGACACCAGACGATGTTCACTTTTTACAGCAACCAAGATCCAAACCTGATAATGTCTTCAAATTTAAACTGCCCAGATTCATAGTGGCTGGGCATTTACCTGCATTTTCGTATTACCTGCACCAGAACCTTCTTCAGTTCCTTAGCATGCCAAAATACACAAGCGTAAAGACAAAATACCATTTTCAGGATTACTCAAGGCTTCAAGATCAAGAAGCTGGTGAAGGGAGTACTGGTGGAGGTGGTGATAGTAGTGTGTATCTATATAATCAAAGTCCAGGAGGAGGCGGTACCGGAAATAAAGGAATAGCTGTTGTCTCCATGGCTCTTGTTGACCGATATGGAGGGTTTATTCGGAATCCAGAGTGGAAGCAACCTGACATCGGAACAATTTTTGATGTTGTTAAATTTAAAAGATTGGTTGAAACTAGCGTACTCGTCGGGAACGAGGAGGAGTTGAATGAAAGTTTCACGGACGACGGAAATGGGACCAGTGTAATGGTAGAATTTAACATGTGGAAGCAAGGACGAATAAATGTAGAACTGCTCAAAAGTCACTTGGACCAGGCAATAAAACAGGCAGGATGGGATCTCATTATGGAGTTCAAGGTCTTGACAGCACCCTTGGCAGCCTCAAATCAAACAATTGTAGAAGATGAGTCTGTCTTTATGGACGATATTGGTAAGCATTTTTTAAAATTTTAGCACACATTAGCACATTTTTGCTTAATTTTGTACACGAAGTAATTACTTTTTTAATTTACTGATTTAGAGGAATCAGGAAGTACATTTGTTGGATCGTTTATCGAAAGAGCTGCACCCATTCAATCACGCCGAAGAAGTAGTCACTTAAACCCAGGAACTACTAGAAGTAACAGTACAAGCGGTCAACCTGACCAAGATGATGAGCCGCGAACAAGATCCATGAGTTTTACAGGTACACTAACAAAACTAACATAGTAACATCCTAGTTTGACGCTGTGAACCTGACGAATAACGTTCCTGAAAATATCTTGGTTTCATAGGGCTGCGAAAAAATGTCGGTGAAAATGAAGAAGCTGTTACTCAGCTAAATGAACGCGAGAGGGTCCCATCTCCTGTTCCCCTACATTCGGTAAACTTATTGTTTATCTGCTTATTGAAATCGTACTCGAGACTATCATTATCAAAGTACCTTCAAGAGTATAATTGCACCTTCGATCAATAGTACACATATTTTATGAATTTCCAGCAAGGACGTGGTAACAATGAAGGGTCAAGACCAAGATTGCTTTTGTCCCGGTCACAGTCAACTCAATTATCGCTTTCACCGTTGGAAGTTGGTGAGGCTGGAACGCTGCACAAAAATTACTCAGACTTATTAGATTCATGGATAGAGACTGGGAAAAATTTGGGGGTCCCTTCACTGCGTAGAATAGTTATTCCGTTGAACTGCCGATACCCTGTTGCATGCCTTGTTCAGGAAGTGGAAAAAATTATAAACCAGGTTGCACCGGATATAACTGCAAGGCAATTTTGGAGGCCAAACGATGCCGAGAGTTATGTTAGTTATGTGAGTGGGCAGTCCGGTAGTGTTATTGGAGGTTGTACAAGTATCCTCGGAAGTGCAGCGGGTGCTAGTGTAGCAAGTACTACGATTGGGGGTAGGCGAGATAGTGGGGGTGGAGGCTGTGCCAGTGTGAACTGGGGGACAGACGAATACTCCCTTCATACTTCTGAACACAATATGTTCAAGAGGCATGAGATGGAGCTCCTCAGTTTAGAAAATACCGAAGAAGCTGAATATCCAATTAAAATTCTAAGTTTGTTTCGGAAGAATGAAAATTTTCAACCAGGAGGAAGTGGGAACACGTGTTTCCTTATTGCTAGAAACCTAGCGCACTGGAAGAGCTGCGTGCGTGGGGATGCGGAGTTTTCACTGCATAGTGCTCAAGGTTACTACAACAATTTATGCCGATTTTTTAATTAGCAGAAGCTTTAAGCCAATGTCTATTATTTTTTTCCAAAACTAGATTTCAAAAACTTCTACAAGTTTCCTCCACTTCTTAACGAAAACTTTGATGTGGATGGTAGCAGAGGGTCAATTGAAAAGTTGTCAAGGTCCAACTTTTCCCGAGGGGATTTTTTGCTTTGGTCGATCAGCGAAAGGTTCTGGTCCAACCAGCTCGATTCCAATACTAATTCCAAGACAAAGGTTCTTACGGGCGAAAGTAACATCCTCGGAGGTAATCCAGCGAGTTCAGTTTTACTTTCATTTCCTGATTGATTACATACTTACTGAGGAACCTAATTTCAGGTGGACTTCGTGGTGTATAATTGGTCGAAGGAGTGTTGTGAGCGGTTACAGGAACAAATAACCTTTCTCAGCCAATGGATCCAAGCCCGTTCAAGTCTATTATCGTCGCTACTTCTTCAAAAATCCGGGCTATTTTACTGTCAGCCTATTTTGCCTGACAATTTTGCGTGTTCTGACGGCAGTACAAAATCCATTCATAATGGGGGACGTCGACTTGAAGGAGTTAATCACGCACTCGGCTCCGATCGGGAAAGTAGATAGGAGAAGTCATCATTTCCACACTCCCGCTCCAGTTGGTGGTGGAATGTCTGGTGGTGGCCCCGGTGCTATGAGTAGGCTGATGAGTAAACTAGGGATGACGGTACCGGGAGGTCCAGCAAACAGGTGGTAATACGGGCAGCAGCTTAGTAAGTTCCAGTGTAGGATCCAAGTCTGGGCTAATTGTATCTGGTGGCATTCCTCCTTCTGCTATAAGTAAACCAGCCCAAGCATGGACAGATTTTTACAGAAATATCAGCTTATGTAACTTATTAATGAAGTCCGATCCGATCGGTGAAAACCCCGTGGACGCTCATGGACGGCAGTTGTTGAATATGATGAATGCTCAAGTTCATACTAAAGATCCCGAGAACACATTCTTTCAGTACTGGCTCACACGGGGACCAAGTGCATCTAACGTCATCACAACACAAATGCTGGAGTCTTTCACCAAGACTGCGAGGACTATCCACTTCTGTCTTACTCCTGTCATGTTTCTGCCAACCTGGCGGGCGGCTATCGCACAAACTAGAGACAGCTCAAGTGTAGGAGGACTAATACGACGTAATCGGGTCAGCAGTCGACGATTTCTGCATCCTGTTCAAGTTGGACCGTCGAGCAACAAGCTAGCCTTACCACCTTCAGCAACTTCTGTTTTGGCAAGTCAAAGAATGCGTCATGGGTCGGAGGCATCGCAGGCAAGCTCGCTCGCATCACTTAGAAATAGAAGCAAATCTTACCATTCAGGAATGATGAATCTTTTCCCACCACCAGAAGTCATCTCAGAGAAAGATTTTGAATCAGGTGGTTCATTAGCATCAATAGGACCCTCCTCACAACTGCTACAACAGGAAAGCCTCTTCTCAAAGGTAAAAGCTGATGAGCCTTGGCATGGAGTCGTATGTAAAATTTTCCTCCAGGAATACATGCAATATTTGCAAACACTCGGATTCGTTCCTGTTCATTGCAAAGCTAGTGGTACATGTACGCCAACTAGTCCTGGAGCACCCCCGTCTGGAAGTGCAAAGAGTCCTGAGACTAGGCCTAAAAATAAACGTAGTGGACCTCCACCACGAAGCACAATTCGTGGCGATTCTCCTGTCAAAACAAAACCAGGGAACAGCGGGAAAGCTGCGAAAAGTTCCGGCGTAGGTTCAGGGACGGGATCCCCGACTCAAACAGATGGAGATGGATTTGGAGAAGACGACGAAAGAATGATACACTTTCTGCAGAGATGCTTGCAGGGTGGAATCATGGTGATTGAAGTTGGGCTCGTCCCTCCGTTTTTGTACTGCAAAATTCACGCTCTCGAAGCCAAGCGAATCTTTCCCATAAAACCAAATAAAAACCAAAACAAAGCAACCACAAAGAAAAATGCAATTCAATTTGTGGACGAATGCGAGAAAATGAAAGTTCTCACACATTTGCATTCTTTCATGTATGATTTCCACTTGCGAGCCATGTTTCTCTACATATCCGGACGGCAACAACTTTTCAAGGTTGGCTATCACATAACAACCTTTCTTGACGACTTTATTACGTACTATCCGAAGTGTCCAAACTTCTCCCGAAATGCTGTGCACATCGGTATGGTCACCTTGGAAGAGGTTATGACCCCATCACAAGTCCTGTTCAACTACATTCTCGGTCATGACAAATACTACAGAATGAAAGTTATCCGTATGGCGCCTTTCAATCCTGTAACTGGCTGTTCTGAAGAAAACTCTTCTGAGTACGTCTTGGTTCACAGCATGAGCCGAAAAGTCAGTTACCGTAGTGTTAGCGAACGATCAAGCGGAGAAATTGAACCAGAACAACCTCAACAGTCTCAAGATGAGTTTGATCTTACATTAGTTATTGCTCATGATTTTCCAAGCTCTTCTCGTGACTTTCTACCAAGTAGCCAAGGACTCCGTGTTAAATACTATATTGTGCTTACTAGCAGAAGGGAATTATATCCTAAAGGAGATACAAACAACGAATTTAACGCAGGAAAGTTGTGTCCCGTAAGCACTCCTTCATTACTTTGCAGCCGATTTGGACTTCCATCTTGTACAGTCGGATCACTTGGAAGTGGAACAGCTATAGGTGGAACGGGTAGCTATTCAAAGCTTTTATCTCCTCCTGCACCACCTCCATCATACTTTGATGGCTTTGAAGGCCACCTCAACGCATACAGCCAATATCCTCTACAACATCACTCAAGTATGACTCATCATTCGATGACGCCTAAGGCTAGACAGATAACTGGAAATACTGGTGGTGGTCCATATTCAGCCAGTCAACAAGCTCATCAAGGCGCAGATATGATTCGCGAAGAAAAAGTGCGCTACATGGGCTACTTTTCTTCTCATGAGCAACTAATGCAAAAAATCATAGACGAACAAAAAGACACCATGGAACAATTTATTCGTCAGCTTATAACCAAAGCGGCAGTTGATTGTCGACGTGATTTGCTCTGGCAACGACTACTAATTGGATGCCCTCCTCAGGCAGAACCCAAATCCACCAAGGGCTCCATTTCACGGTCAAATAAATCCCCGTTTTCTTCAACATCGTCAATAGCATCACCGTTAGGCTCCAGTATCAAGGAAGACTTGATTATTCGAGAAACCATGAGTCCTATTTCATATCTTGACTTCAAAGAACTCTTAGAGCTCGTTCAAATAGTTCCATTAAATAAAATGGACACCCGACTTGAGGACCTGCTTTGCCAGCCAATTGCATTTTATCAAACCTTAATTAAAGTACTTATGGCAAGTTCTACGGCAAGTTTAGGAGTCTCACAACCACATCCGTCCTTCAACTACAGTGAGTTCATCTCCCCCGACCATTTAATACATCGGCTTGCCATTTACACTCCAGATGCACACAAATCAATCCTGATGGTTGAAGTCGACATGGAAAAAGTTAAGTGTGACATTTATGTCGTAGTTAAAGACGGCAAGAAAATTGCGAGCCAACAAAAACAACCTGAAGTCATACCACCCTTTTGCGAACTTGGCGACGGAATGTACACCCTCGTGGAAAAGGTGGTCAACGCCTGCTGCTACACAACTTGGGCCACACTGATTTAGCAAAAGACGGATGTGTACGGGTATTCGGAGAACTGGGACTTATTCAACTTTTTCAAATGAGAATTATCTTATGGGTAGCATAATTAATATCTAGTGTTCGAGTTTTCCAGAGCTTATTTAAAATAATTAGCATTTAACAACTAATTGTAGGAAACGAAACAACGAAAAAATTTTAACGGAAGGACTTAAAGCAAACCTACAAAATAAATGTTTTTCTAAACGTATTGCATAACTGATATACCCAGTGAGTTTTCGGTGATATTATCTCTAAATAACTATTTAGTATACCTTACTTAACGTTTTGATCAATTCGTTAAAAGAGAAAGTGCGCGTAATTCGTATGCTTAGTGAAAGTGCCTTAAAAACAGAAAAAAAACTAAACAATTATAATTGACTTAAGTACAAGAAACGGAAGGAAAACGCATTTAGTAAGAAGTAAGATAAGAAAATTTGTAGTCGTTTTGTTTTTTATACATTTTATCAATTCCGTAGTTCTGGAGCCAATTGAAGCATGATTTTAGATATTATTTCATACGAATTTAGGGAGGTTATGTTCAATAGATGAGTATTCGTCTATAAACCATATAGCATCAATCAGTCATGGTCATTAGCGAAAGGATAAATATATACCATGCTAAGAATCATACCGGAAGAAATGTCTTATTTTTAGAGAGAAAGTTTTGGTTTGTAATACTAAAGGTTATCGTAGAAAAGTAATATAAATATCGTACAAGGAAAAATGTGTCATGTTTTCAGTATAAAAAATATTCTATGCACTTTGTGGTTCAATAAAAGTTTAAACTCTACCTGTTAAACAGGCTGTTTATTCGTTTTGTTTTTAACAATCAGGTCAAACATTTGTTGAAGCCGGCAGTTTCAGAACGTGTAAAAATAATATATTTCTGCGGTGTCACTTGACACCACGTATTACCATCAAAGTTTTTTTTCACAATCTTAACAGCCATTGACTAAGCAAAACATAACGTATTCTACTCCAAATGTCATCCCTCAAAACACGTATTTTACGAACTAACACAACCGACATTTTGCAAACCGCTACACAATCAAAGAACGCGAGTCATGTAATAAATACTGGTGCATCGGCAGTGACTTGTGTCACACATTTATAAACGGTCTCCAGCCGTTTTCTTAAAAAATTGCAGTAAAAAACCACTGACAACTTATTAGTAATAGAATCATTATTAAAATCAAAATAAATACAAAAGATTTGAGGCAACCAGTTTCACGTTTTGCATTAGGAACTGTTAATTGGAAAAAGGTTTCCCTTTAAAATCAGGATACAAATTCAGAAAATCAAATTTTATCACTACATTTTAAAATTGCTATCCAAGCACACATCAACAAATGGTAAGACTGGGCTTGAATTCGTCATAACACTGGAAAAGAAAGCAACAAAAATTTCCTGGATCTTGGGCTCAAGGCAACGGCAAGCAAATAATAACATTGAGCACGATCGGCTTCTAGAGATAACTCACTTTTACTTTTACACATCATTGATTACTTCCAGACAAAGAATCGAGAAACAATACCCAAGAAACGAGTACGACTTTAGATTGTACTACGTAGATAAATAATGACGGTAATTTTTTTATTCCATGCTGCTTATCAAGTTGCAACTAGGACTCGTCCATTTTTCGAAGATTTTATTACCTTTGTTGTGTATGGTTTGTTGTATTGTCCAGGTATAAACATATGAAGCTACGTAAACATTTTCCAGTCAGTTTAGCTTTGTCTGAGTATTTCTATTTTGGTGCAGTTCGTATAATAGCCTGCCATTTTTTGAAAGTTCTCATTTCAAACCCTTAAAGCGTTTTATTCGTCAAAGTACATTCGTCCAGGTCCGTGTTTTTTCATGTAGCGACGATACGATTTGTATCGAGCACTTTCTGCCAACTGACGCTTTCTCTCTTCTTCCTTTGCTTCTTTCCACTCTTCGTAGTTTTCCTTTATCCAAAGTTCTTCGTCAAGAAACTCATTTTTGTCCTGGTCGCTCAGAGCCTTTAAGTTGGAAAGTTTGTTTTCATTAAGTATTATTTCTTTAGAAAAATAACACAAAAATGTAAAAACGTGAACGAGAGACTTACCTCGAACTGCGTCGCGCTGAGACCCATGAAGCGACGTATCAAGTAGTTCTTCTCCTCCAGCCCGTACTCCTCTTTTTTTATGGTAAATCTCCAAAACCAGTCAAAATACCAAACAATGTACTGGTAAATGGTAACGGGAAGCAAGACGATTTGCACCCAAAGGACGTCGCTCACTTTTGGCTTGGCGTAGCCACCTCGTATATCTAGATTTTCTTCAAGCACCAGTTTGATTATCCTCTCTTCCTCTGCCTTCAAGTCTTCTTTGTTCCGTTTCTTTATCTTTTTAAAGTCGTCCAGCATTCCATGTTCTTCTGCGTAGTTCATCGCCATTGTTCGATACTTTGGCTGCCCGGCGAGGTAGCGTACCCCACTGCTCCACCGGAACGAAGCTGTGTAATACTGGAAGGCCGATATAACTGTTATTGTAACAGCAATTACATAACGAATATCAACTTTTGGAGCCATCCGACGTCTGTAGTACATGTAATAATGGCGGTAATACTCCTCTGGATGGTCCAACATATAGTCGTAGTCAGTACGAGCTTCGTCATCTTTTAAAATTTCATATCTAGAGAATGAAATAAAATGTTTGTAAACATGCAATTCAATAAGATAAAGTATTTTCTGCACGGAAAACCTACGCTGTTGCAATAGTTTTAAACATTTCGGAAGCCTCCGCCTTTTCTTCCTCCCCTCGGTATCTGTCTGGATGGTACTTTTTAGCGAGCTGCCGATACGACTTGGAAATCTCAGACTTGGTGCTTTCTCTTGTAACGCCGAGAACTGTAACCGACAATGCCATAATTTTGGTTACCGGAAACTATGCATTAAAAATCAAAGCGTGTGTTTAGCATAAAAAGAATTTATACCATCGTAGCAGTCCTGCTTGCCGCAGTACAGTCCCTCCATCAATCCCATTGTGGCGGAAACAAAATTCAATATTAGGACTAAAGTCCCAAACCCACCCCAAGATTTACTCAGATACATGATTAATACAAAATTACCAACTGGCCCTTACAAGTTTTATCTAAATTAAATCACAACAACAATATTTACACGTTCCCCTCAAAACAAACAAAACAAACACTCTCTTGACAATGACTACTTCTTCGAAAATCCTCGTCAGGACAGCATTTACGTTACCTTTCCCCTCTCTCAACAATAACTTTCGTAGATCCGCCAACTAAAATTAAACCGTTGTAAACAACCGTAACTTCTTTATCCTTGCAACTAGTTTAAAGATAAACAAAGTTCTCAATCACAAAAGTTTTCTGACACAAGGAACTCTAACATTTGTATCCCACTTTTCTCTTCCTCCGTCGCCAAACACAGGAATCTGAGGAATCTTATCAACATCTGGACATCCACCTTCCTCTTTCATTTTCTTGATTCCTCGCTAAGCCCTAGCCAAACGCCAGAAATCGTTACAAAATAACTACTACAATCTTCCACCTCTGTTGCGACGATGACATGTCGTCCCCTTTCCTCTTTGGCCAGCCAAACAAATAATTGTCTTTCTATA